>CM034150.1:577407433-577631618 GCA_019776745.2 Taxus chinensis
TCATTCTCCTCTTTGTAAGGAGTAGTAAGGAAAATCCATACATGCCATTAAGCCATATTGGTGAGATTCCTTCCTCTTCTTGGAGATAGCCATTATTTGATATCATTATAAGAGTAGGATCAAGCTAGTATTTAGAAATCATATCTAAATTAGTAAGGAATGACCTAGTTTTTTAAAGTTAAATTTGGACGCATTACTTAGATTTTTTTATTTCATAACTTTATCATGGTGTTTTTAGTAGATTAACTAGGTTAGGAATCTAATTAGTGTTAGTTTCCTTTAATTAACTTAGTTTATTTACTCACATGCACACATCTCTCTTAGGTGCTTGTGTCTTGGGGGAAAATAGTCAATTTCTCAAATCAACACAATCTCTAGTATTTTTCATACTAATTCTACAGTAGCATGAACTTTCCTCTAGTTACAGAATTTAGTCTATTAGTACAACCGAAACAAATTAGAACAATCAGAAAAAATCAAGAGATACCTTCTGTAAGTGGTTCTTATTCGGGAAGTGTCCATGGAAGGAGATAAAACATAGACAATCTCTCCTCAACACTCATCTCTTGGCATGAGATCACCCAAAAAATTGCACTCAACATGAGATCACCCAAAAAAACTCACTATGGGAAAGAGATCACCCATAAAACTCACCATTCAGAAACAAATCCAGTAGCTCTAAGAAAATTAGGACAATTATCTATCTCTTACACTCTTATACATCAGGTGCAAACTTTCCTTTTACATACTTTCACACTTTTAGTTACTTATACACATGTTTACTTCTGATTTCTCATATACATAAAATTGGAATTCTCTTGTCAATCTTCTTTATAAGGTCTATCCTTAATAAAAATGAGAATTAAATAACATCATCAAACACATCACACCTACTATGCATAAAATTCATTCCTAGAGTCCACTTCCCTCTCCTAGTCTCCATGCTTCACATTGTAATCACTTTACACTTCACTTTTCCATTTTTTCATGCCATTAGCTACACTCTTCTCCATAGAATCATTGTTAGATATTTAACTTATAATCAATTTCTTCATTTATATATCTATTTTTTTAAATATTATTGATTTTCAAAAGCATGTAATATTAACCATGACATTATTAAAATAAGAATCATACTCACACATTCACACGAGGAGACTAGATATAATGTGGGAAACCCTTTTAGGAAAAAAACCCACTAAAACTGTTGCTTATATTACTCAAAGCAAGGACTTGTAAGAATATTACACATCCTACAAGATTTGTTTGGTGAGGCATCAACCCCAAAAGGAGCACACACCCCATATAACTTTAATCAAATATCTCTAGTGAATATAATGCATCACAAGATGTTTTTTTAGTGAGGCACTAACCCCTAATTTATAAGCTACAACTGATCTTCTATAGGCACCTACCCAGTATGGAGGTTGCATCCCCCTAAAAATGCTAAGCTACAAGTTAGACTTATTGTTCACGACAATTTTTTATCGTTTAGTCTTTTTTTTTCTTACACAACTAATTATGATCACCTTGCTATTTTTTCATTCACAATCATTCTCAAAGTTAGATATGCAGTGTTTTATTGACCTCTTTTTGGTCTATCCTCTTTTCACATTCGACTCATCAAAATTTCTGCTCTACTCTACACATCATTTCTTCATATGATAATGTGATCTCCTTTTGCACATAACTCCTCTCTTTCTCTCTGCACTTGATCTTCATTATTCTACCACTTATTCTTTCTTCCTTTCTGCAATGAAGCTATCTTCAACTCCTCATTTCTATTCTATTGAAGAAATATGCATCATGAAATTATATACTATTTCCTTGCACATATCTCTACTTGTCTCTCCTTCATTAGCATTAGATGATTCAACAACTATTTTGAGTCATTTCCTTCTTTGAAAATATCCTTGGGTCGAATGCACTTTCACTCTCTTTTCTCTATTATTAAAATCTTCATTTCTTCATCTCTTCATCTCATGAGACTTATCTTTCTGATTTCATTAATATGTAATGCATCTAATCAAATTTTTAGACTCTACTATCATACCTACATTGCTCCTTTAGCCTCTCTCTTCCTCTTTCACCCCTTCAGCTTTAACGCATTTTTTTTATTTTCATCGTCTTTTCTCCTATTGCTCCTTTAGTTATGGTGCATCATTTTCCTTCTTAAGAAACTCACCAAATGTGTCCACATTTTTCTATAAGAACAATCAACCCAATTGGTGTTGAGAAAATTAAGTCAAAAACCAACTAATCATATGTCAAAGGGGGAGAATAGAAATCATGTTTTCTAGTGTTTTTTCCATCAACAATTATAGGTTTCTGGGTGTGTTTCCATCAATGAAATAGGGGGAGATTATTGAGCCTTTGTCATTATGGTATGTGTTTTCATTGATGTCAAAGATGTAGATAATGGAATAAGTGGCATTGAAGGAAAAGAGGGTTAATTGGTAAAGTGAGAAAATAATGAAATTGAATTGGGCATTGATTGGTAGTGTCAACTCAGAGATACAACATCAGGGTCAGAAAGTAGCTCAAGAAATCATATGTATTATGTAATAGCTTGAGGAAAGTGAATTGGGTGTTTAGAATTCAAATAAGGACATTAAATTATGGCAATTGGAATAGTGGACTTCATTGCTCTTTGTGGAGTTCTAGTTATATACACAATTGCAAACTTTTGTCAATCGAATTGTCATTGATTTTGCATATGGACTCTCACTTCTTCCATTTTAAACTCTACTTGATTTTCCTTGATCCATCTCCACTTCATATTTTATTGATCTATAGTTTCCCTTGGCTTTCATGACCTTTTCCTTATATCACAGTAATATTCTTTATTCTATGGATTTTCTCCTTTCTGGGAAGCTATTTTGTTATCTGTGACTTTTCTATGCTTCTCACGACTTCTACAATGTATCATTGATATAATCGTTGTCCTTCACCTTTCTGTGGCTTGTTCCTTGTATGTGTTTGTTTCTTCTTATCTAATTTTCCTTCTTGCAACTTTTTTTCATGTCTGTGACTTCATCTTTTAATTAGTGGCTTTTTTATTTCCATGGTTTTCTTCCTTAGCAAATTTTCTTATTTTGTGCGGCTTTTTTAGTTCATGGTGTCTTTTCTCTTGTCTATGGAATTACTCCTAACTTCCTTTACCCCACATATTCTCTTTAAGACTTTATAGTTCCCACATATTTTCCTTTCTATTCTTACTTTTTTGGATCTTCCTTCACATCCATGAACTTACCTTTCTCTTATGTGACTTTTCCTTTGGCTCCTTTTGCTTCAACAACTTCATTCCTTTTTACACGATGCTTGATGAGATTCTATGGATTCAATTTGTATGCTTAGAGACTGTTACTTTACTCCTTGAATTTTGGCTACATCATTCCTTTACCCATGGATTCTCGTAAGCCTTAGCAGTTCTTCATTGAGTTTCAAGGCTTCATGCAGACTTCAACAAATATCTTTGAACTTCAGTAGATATCTCCTCATCTCCACGGCTTTCCCAAAAAATGAATAAGTCCCTTAGAACTTATCCTTGGTCATTTTGAAGCTTTTTTTACATCTAACTAACCCTTAATGTCCTTATTTAACTTATAAACACCCAATTCTCTTTTCTGAGGTTATTGCATACTACATATGCTTTCCTGAGCTTCTTTCTAACTTTGATGTTTCTCTATGATTTGACACTACCAATCAATGCCCAATTCACTTTCATTACTTGATCACTTTACCAATTAACACTTTTTTCCATCAATGCCACTTCTTCCATCTTCTACAACTTTGACATCAATGACCACACATACCATAATGGAAAAGGTTCAATAATCTTCCCCTTTGTCATTGATGGTAACACCCAGAAACCTATTGTTGTCGATGGAGGTTTTTGTTCTCCCCCTTTGCAATATGTTTAGTTGGTTTATAACTTCAGTTTCTCTCCACCTTTGACAATAATTACAAACGGCCACCTAAGCCTCATAAAGCTGAATATGATTGTAAGCTAGATACAATATGTTCTTACCTCAACAAGCTCCAACTAGGATTATGTTGCTGATCCATATGACTTGTGTTATTCACATTCGTAATCTCCTTGGAATGCTCCCATTGGAACTATGTTCCATCTTTTTATCTCCTATTAGCAACAAAACTGATCTACTTGATTATGAGTGACTTTCCCTTAGATAATAATGTGCTTTTAATTGTTAAAACAATCTCTTTGTTGCATGCTATGATTCAATCTAATTTTCTTGAGCTGGCACTAAGCTCTCTTTATCCATTAGCTCTTGTTGAGGTTGTAATTCATCTTATACATTGCAAATTTCTATCTCAGTCACTTTTCTTATAGTATCAATTCCCTCTTCTAATTTCTTGATCTATAACTTCCTTACACTTATACATTACTTAGTTTCCTATTTCCACTTACGACGTGCATTAATCTATTGATTCTTGTAACCTATCTTCTTTCTCCAATATCATCCATACATAGTCATTAACTCATCTTGAATCTACTCAAAAACATATTTTTGAGCATGTGGTATACATAGTTTGGAGATACCAATTGTTACATCAATTTTTATGCAAGGGTACTCATTGGAAGAAATATTCACCATCAAATCATCTAATACTTTTCAACCTCTTTTAGAGCTTAATCTGTCCATTTGGCATTTAAGAATAAAGACACCATATTCCATACTTGTAGTTTCTGTGACAAACAAAATTTTGGAATATACACTTATATAATTAACACACACATGTACTTCAAACATTTTGTATTTGAGGGATCGTTATAGAAGAATTGATGCAAGGACACCTATGTTTGGAATTTTCAGGCATCAAGATTCACATGTGACCACAACACAATAAATTCATATTTTGACACTTGAATAGGCTCTTCTTTCAACACTCAAAGCATGAGGATTTTATACATGACTCATTTTCCACCATGGATATGTGCTGCTAATAACAAATAACTAATTGATGAATCAAATATGCCATAAACACCTACATCCATGCATACACAGAATATTATACCTATTTTGATTTAGTTTTTACTATGCAACCATGTTGTTCATTGATTCAAGATTTCTTTCATGGAACCACTTATCACATGACTTATACCACTGACAAGGTTAAGGAGACACATACATGAATAGGAAACAATTGAAAAATTTCTCTTCCTATATCGGCTCAGGGGAATATATAAGGACTTCAATATGCACAACACTATATAACATGGTGTAATTCATATGTGACATACCTTAACATCTTGCTCAATTAATCTGTGACTTTTTCCACTAACCAATGTTTTGGTCATTCTTGTCCAATCTCGCCATGATGGAATTATTACCATGCTTCCTCTATATTTGGTATACCTTCTAGAATCCTAGAGAAGGTATATTATGTCTTCTTAGGTTCTATCAAAACAATAGGTAGTCATCATAGTGCCCTGATGACTTAGTTTCATATTTCCTAATTCTTGTGCTTTTCATGTTTTTCTTGACTATATTTTTTGGCATGACTATCATGTCCCTTGACCTCTCTTTTTCAACTTGTATGTCAGTGAGACACATATACTACATTTCCTCTATCACCGCTTGAGGAAAAAAATTCTTCATTACTTGCACTCAGTTTATCTTCCTTCTTCTTTCCTTTGTCATCATTCAATGATGCATGGTCTGTGCTGGATTTATGATTTTCCACCTTATCTACCCATGATAATTTCTTGTCCTTCTTTTCTTCTTTGACTTTTGGTTTTGCTTCTTTGAACCTGTATACCCATCTCATCTTCTTCTCTTCAGGATTTATTTGAGTCTTGGGAGTTTTTTATATGATTCTTAGCAATCATTTTCATGGTAGAAGATTTATTTTCTTTCCATATGAAGGTATGAAGTCTACTACCGTGTTTAGGTTATTCATTTTGATAGAAAATTTTTGAATAATGCCTAAATTCATGACATGTATAACACATTACATGATTTATCCTTTTATCTGAATGTGAGTGATCATTGCTAAACTATCTTAAGGGATTTTTCTAAGCAATACTTGGTAGTGTGTCCTCTTTCACAATTGAAACACATCCTATTCTTCTCAAACTCAAATATTTTATCCATCCATGGATTTTCTTTATGTATCTTGAGTTGTTTTACACTCAATTTCCTTATGACCAAAACCATTTCATGAGTAACAATATCCATTAAATTTTCTCACATACCTGGATGCGTTGGGTTTTCTAATTGACTTTAATCTTCCAGTGATAGTCACCTTGGTCTGCTTCTTGTTTGGTTGAATGCTCAAAAGCAGCCATTTCATCCTTCTTATTCTCTGAGCATCTTTTTCAGCTTATATGGTTTGATTCATCTTGTAGAGTCCTCAATTCCTCTTCATAATTCAGGTGAGAAATCTATTTATCTTCATTGTTCTTCACATTTTCTTTCTTTTCCTAGTCCCAAGTCATCTTGGAGTGACTTCATGGTTTTGCTGAGTTTGTCATATTCTTCAATTTTGTACTTGAGAGATTTAGAGATCAAATTGAATTGTTCTTAAAGTTCCTCAATATTTTGTTCATGTTATTTTTCCATTTGCATCGCCATCACTTCATGATGTCATATTTTCTCTTCTTATTCCATCAAAAATATTTTCAGATTGGTGATTTCTTCATCCATGAGTTTGTGAGAGTTCAATACTTTATCTTATTATGTGCATTCTTGAGCATTCTCTTGTTGTTTCTTTCTCAATTTCTTCTCGAGGAGAGTGATGTGCTTCTCATAAGCACTATGTAGACTTTCAATTTATTATTTTTCTTCCTTGATTTCTCTAATTCCTCTATAGCACATTCTAACTCATCTTCTAGATTAACCTCAGCTTCTTCATCACCTAAGTCATTTATGGAGCTGTTGCAACTTTTAATTTCAATCATCAACATTTCTTTGAAAGATTCATACTGATAATTTTTGTAAGTAGATTTTTCCATGCTTATCTTTCTCTAGGATCAACTCCAAGTTATTAATCTTTACACAGGAGAATTGCCACTATGATACCAATTTGTAGAGATTTAAGGCACTAAGAGGGGGGTGAATAAGTGTTGATAAAACTTACAATAAATTTATTCTTCTCTATATTTGTTTTATTAACTATTAGTGATTGTCACAAGCTTGCAATATTAACCATGAGATTATAAAAATAAGAAACATACTCACATATTCACATGAGGAGACCAAATATAATGTGGGAAACCATTTCGAGACAAAAACCCACTGAAACTATTACTTATATTACTCAAAGAAAGGAATTTCAAGAATATTACACATCCTATAAGATTTTTTTAGTGAGACGCCAATCCCATACACCTTTGTTGATATTATGCACAGCAAATAATTCAAGTGAATATAATGTATCACAAGAGATTTTTTTAGTGATGCACCAATCCCAAAAGGAGAACCAACCCCTAATTTAATCATCCATAAATGATATTCTATAGGATCCTACCCATAAGGAGGCCACAACCCCTTGAAAATGCCAAGATACAATTTAGACTTATTGTTCACACAAATTTTGATCATTTAGTCTTTGTTTTTCTTGTATAACTAATTATGATCACCTTTCTATTTTGTTCATTCAAAATCACTCTTCAAAGTTAGATATGTAGTGTTTTCTTTAACTCTTTCTGGTATCTCCTCTCTCCAAATTTGACTCATCAAACTTTCTTATTTTCTCTACACATCAATTCTTCATCTGATAATGTGATCTCCTTCTGTACTTGATCTTTATTATTTTTTCATGTATTCTTTCTTCCTCTCTGCAATGACTCTATATTCAACTCCTCCTTGTTATTCTCTTTAGAAAATACACATCATGCGATTGTATACTCTTTCCTTGCATAACTCTCTAATTTTATCTACTTCATTAGCATTAGGTGATTCAACAACTCTTTTGAGTCATTTCCTTCTCTAAAAATCTCCTTGGCTTGACTGCACTTTCACTTTCTTTTCTCTATTATTCATATCTTCATTTCTTCATCTCTTCAGCTCATGAGAGTTCTCTTTCTGATTTCATTAATCTTGTAATGTATATGATCAAATGTTAACCCTCTACTCTCATACATGCATTATGCCTTTTTCCTCTCTCTTCCTCTTTCACTCCTCCAACTTAAATTTGTCATTTTTCTCTCTTTTCTCCTATCGTTCCTTCAGTTCTAGTGCATTGTTTTCCCACTCGATAAACTCACTAAACGCATCCAAATTTCTCTATATGAACAATCCACCCAATTGGTGCTGAGAAAATGAAGTCAGAAACCAACTAATCATATGTCAAAGGGGGAGAACAAAAACCATGTTTGTCAGTGTTTTTTACATCAATACTTATAGGTTTCTAGGTGTGTTTCCATCAATGAAAAAGGGGGAGATTGTTGAAGTTTTTTCATTATGGTATGTGTTTTCATTGATGTCAAAGTTATAGAAGATTGAATAAGTGGCATTGATGGGAAAAAATGGTTAATTGGTAAAGTGAGAAAGTAATGAAAGTGAATTGGGCATTAATTAGTAGTGTCATCTCATAGAGAAAACATCAGAGTCAAAAAAATAGCTGAAGAAAGTATATTTAGTATGAAATAGCCTCAGGAAAGTGAATTGGGTGTTTAGAAGTCAAATAAGGACATTACATTTTGGTATTTAGAACAATGGACTTCATCGCTCTTTGTGGAGTTCCAGCTATACATGCAGCCACAAAATTTTGCCAATCAAATCATCGTCAATTTTAGATACTGACTCTCACTTCTTCCATTTTAAAATCTATCTAATTGTCCTTAATCCATCTCTATTTCATATTTTATCAATCTGTGACTTCCCTTATCTTTTTTGACCTTTTCCTTGTATCGTGAAAATATTCTTTATTCTGCAGCTTTTCTCCTTTCTCGATGGCTATTTAGTTATCCGTAGATTTTCTATGCTTCTCACATATTTTATAATGTCTCGCTATTATACTCCTTTTCCTTTTCCTTTCTGTGGATTTTTCCTTGTATGTGGATATTTCTTATTATCTATGTTTCTTTCTTACAACTTTTTTTCACGTCTACAACTTCATTCTTTTATATGTGGTTTTGTGATTTCTGTGACTTTCTTCCTAAGTGAATTTTCTTGTTGTAAGTAGTTTTTCCAGTTCTTGGCAGATTTTCTACTTGTCTGTGGCATTACTCCTTATTTCCTTTACTCCGCATCTTCTCCTTAAAACTTTCTAGTTCCCACAGATTTTCCTTTAAGATATTCTTACTTTTATGGCTCTTACTTCACATCTATGGACTTACCTTTCTCTTATGAGACTTGTCATTTGGCTTCTTTTACTTCAGTGGATTCATTTCTTTTTACAAGGTGATTTCTAAGCTTTTTTGGTTTCACTTTATATGCTTAGAGCTTGTTCCTTAACTTCTTGCATTTTGTTGATGTCATTCTATTACCCGTGGCTTTTCCCAAGCCTTAGTATTTATTATTTTAGTTTTGTGACTTCATGAAGACTTTAGTGGCTATCTTTGAACATCAACAAATTTCTCCTGAGCTCGGTGGATATATCCTCATCTTTGTGGCTTACCCAAAAACTAAGTCCCTTAGAACTTATCCTTGATCATCCTAAAGCTTTTTTAACATCTAGCTAACCCTTAATGTCCTTATTTGACTTCTAAACACCCAATTCACTTTCTTGAGGCTATTGCATACTACATATGCTTTCCTGAGCTACTTTCTGACTCTAATGTTTTCTTTGTGAGCTGATACTACAAATCAATGTCCAATTAACTTTCATTACTTTCTCACTTTACCAATTAACCCTTTTTCCATCAATGCCACTTCTTCCATCTCCTGCAGCTTTGACATCAATGAGAACACATACCATAATGACAAAGGTTCAACAATCATAAGGTATGCATATTCTATCTAATTTATTTTATTGATTATTCACTCAACAACATCAAGTGGGGGAAAATATAGACACAAAATCTATGCACTTGGGTACATTTCTAAGTCCTAGAGTGTATTAATATATGTATGATTCCTAAGCAAGAAAACTAGTAATTGACAATGTATTTCAGGACTTTTTATTTTTATACTATACTTTTAAATTGACCTTACACACCCTACAACCCTATCATTATTTGAATGATTTATATTTTATGGCCTCATACATGAATGCCTAGTTAGGACACTAACACTTGGGCACTCCTATCCCTTATAGGTGCTCCTGACCCTTTCTCCCTCTTTTGGATCTCATTTACATCTTAGGAATATTTAATGCTTTTGAGTCTTCCTTTCAGTTGTCAATTATGAAATTCAAACAAGGGAATCATATATATACATAGTTGTAGCTCTCAAATAAGGGTCCAAGAACTAAGAATTACATACTATCACCTAAGATCACATCTAAAGTAAAAAAGAGAATTATAAAACATCCATCTAACACATTCAATCGTACAAGGGACAGGGGATGCATCATGCATAATACATAACATGAGAGGTGGAAGTTCATTTTATTCCAGAACATAGATTTAATACATGGCTACATTCTCGATCTATCTCGTTATCATTTTGTAACTTGCACAAGGGAATCCTAGGGAATTATTACACACACATTCACACATAACTACATGGAGTTGAGATGTATCATAGTTCTCAGTCATAAGATCACTCTTTGGGTAACCGCCAAGATCATTTTGATTCCTCATTCTACATATTCTTTATTAGGTTTGATATGGTTTGTGGGCATGTGTAGCTATGTATCTATTTTACATGATACAAGTATGATTGATGACATTGGAGTGAAACCAGAGTGATAAAAAAGACTAATAATGAAGCTCCTTTAGCCTTGAAAATAATAGATCCTGAGTATTCACAAAAACACTAGCACCTAGCCACTCCTATCCTCTCATGGGAATTTTTATCCTTGACTATTCAAATTTCCAGAACTTCTAGTGATCCTTAATGACACCCTTCCCAACATGTTTTAGTCATTCCTCAACTCAGATCATTATTAAACTACTCATAAATCAGCTAAGTCACTCTCTCCATGTCTCTTACATAGGGTTTTAAGTTATTCCATGAGTTTTACTTGTCTATTTACTATATATTATCATTGTATATCATTCATTATAGTAGTTACACTGAAATAAATATTTAATTCAAATTAAAGGTTGTCATTGACACATTTATCTCCCTAGAGAAGTAGTACACTGAGAGAGAATTAATATTGGGTGGAAAGGGGGAACATCCTTCCTATCATGGAATTATTATAGATGACCCAGTAGTACAAGAAATCCAACCGAGAAGAGTGTCCAATCCAATCTAGGTCAAGTGCAATATAAACTAAGGGCAAAGAGAACAAATGCAAAGTTAGTGTAAGAGACCAGAGTGAATGGATAATTCCTATAATTATGGATTCCTTCCTTTTGAAATGTCAAAGTATGGTGTGTGTATATAGAACATGCCATCTCCCATAGACTATGGTGTCAACCAAGTAAAAACCTAACACTGCCACCATCACCCACAAGTGATAACATCAGACAAGGATGATAAATGTCATGAAGATTGAAAAAGAGGTGGCATGGATCAAATAGATGGATAACTAAGTGCTAAATGGTGAAATTTGTAGTCATTTTTTTAACCTTCATAATTATTTCTAACCCCAAGTGTGTCATTCTATCACCCAGCAGGCATTGGGTGCTCACCCAAGGCACGTGCAGGCATTGAGACCCTCTTTTATGTGATCTTTGTGAGAAGGTTGAGCCATTAATGGAGAATTATTTGTAGAAGTAGAAGTAAATTCACTTACTTAAAAGGTAGATGATGCAAATACCATATCTAAACAATAATGCATCACATAAGCTAAATAACAATGTAAGAAGTATAATAAACAATATCTGAGCCATGATAAGTCATATAACATGAGGTTTTATACCCATAAATAATTTATACATAAAAAACCCATATATATTGATTTAAAAGAGTTATGGTAGCCACATTATAGTCAAAAGGGTCATCTCAGATGATACATATTAAATGACAAAGACTTGTCTCCTGAAACCTTCCTGATATGAGACCTAACTATACTTTTCCCATTTTATCCCTTGTTACATATCCTAGTACCCATACATATGCTTATGTCACCCCTTACAACCCTCTAGCACTAAGTTCTATAAACCCTAGCATTACTGCATCCCCTTCGTGCCTCCATGTATTTCTACCTGATTGTCATGTCTATCTCTCATCTGTCTCTATCTCTAGCCCAAGAATTTCCTCATATAAGATCAAAATCCATCATCATGCCTTCTCTAATCACAAATTACATGAAAAGTGTCGATGTGGTCCTCCATAGGTGAATGCTTATCCCTTGTAAACCCTCAACTCTCTGTAATGATGTCTTATGGGAATATTCCATGTGGGGAATATCCTTTTCTTGACCTCCAAGGTTCTAGGCTAGCACCTTATCCACTCATCTTGCCTACTTGGGTCGTCACGCTTTTTCTCAAGTTTATATAGAACGCCAAATATGGATAATTCCTCTAAACCCATGTTTTACTTCCTGTGCATGCCCTAGTTTCACTTATATCCTTTTTAAACCCCTTTTTCAGACGTGCTTTCCCCTGAGCACCCTTCTTCTCACTAGTCCTACACAAGCGCACCTCTTCATACTTAGCCACTATTTAGGGTCCTACATCACCCCACACTACACGTGTTATCCATCCTTGAAAACATCCTTCTTCTTCAAAGAATAAAGAATAGTGGAATTGGGACAATCTTAATAAAGAATGAAATAATAGAAGAGTCTGCTACTGTTGTAGGAGGAGTGGTAATTCCTTCTTCACGGTTGCCTAAATATTTTACTGGGCATCTACCTCACCCTACTTCTACTAAAATAGGTCACCTACTAGAGTGATCACTTCATTAAAAATTAATTCATCGCTCTTAACATTTAGTATATCTACAATTCCTTCTAGTTGCTTGCTAAGATTGTCCATCACATTCATTCTGCGAGTGACCTGGTGATATAAATCCTTCAAATGACTCTTAATCGACCCACAAGGTTTCAATTTCTTACAAATTTTTCTAAACCTCAACTAGGATCTTATCATGCTTTGCACTGTTACCTTTGTTATTTTCTTGAAATTCCTTCAGATTTACCTTATATGTAGAAACTAATATGCTCATTACCCTATCTCTTTCAGCACGATTGTTATATACAGCCTTGACCATTTACATGGTGTTCTTTACAATGGCAAGGAGCTTGGAATAGTGAGTAACTATCTCCCCAATATTCATTTTTTATTTCACCTTCTAGCACGTCATCACCTCTTCCTCTGACTCCAATGCAAGTGGTCTCTTTTCTATGGCAAGGATGTGGGTCAAGTCTTCCAAGCATTTCCTAGTTGACTTGTATTTCTTCTCAGGTGGGTCTAGGTATAGGTGCTTCAAGATTATGGCATTTGAAATAATTTATATCTTCTTTTGGATGTCACACACCTTTACATTTTCATCCCTTAGTTTACGCCTTAACTGTGTACTGATCAATTCCTTATGTTTTATCTCTTTGTCTCTTTCATTGATCTCTTTATTTTTTATTCTCAAGCTCTTCCTCCAAGACCCTTTAATTTTTCATTTCTCCTGAAGATCCTCACCTCAACTTCTACCAATTCTTTGTTGAGCACATTATAAACTTGCTCATCAGATAATTTTTGGGTATTCACCAGAGGGTTTACTCCCCTGGCATCTTTTAACTTCATCAATGCATCTTTTTTGACCTCGAATTCGAGTTCATCAATATGGGACTCAAAATACCAAGATAACATTTTCCTTGTACACGGGTATGCACCTTGTTCATCAAAATAAGACCATGCAAGGATTTGGTTTGAAGGCATGATACTTTGGAAATGTGTACACAATACCTTATTTAGATAATTGATGTAAGTCATTTCTTGTTCCTGTGCCACTACTATTCCCTTTCCAATTGTGTGCACTACCTTGAGAATCTTACTGCTAACCTAGGGTATCCGCCCATGCTTCCATACTTCTTTCCCACACTTTCACTTTCCTCTGTCTCCTTTTGTACTTCTTTGGCACTGTGCTCCACCTCTTGATCAACCAAGTCCTATTTAATGCCTACTACCTCCCTCTTTGCAACATCTTCTATCTGATACTTAGTCGAGCTTGGAGTATTTTGATCCATCATGTTTACTTCTTCACTTACGCCCTTCTCATGAGTGCCTCCTTTGTCATCATCCTTCTCTTAATTTCCCTCTTCCTATGACTTGTGTACATCATACACAGGATGGTTCTAAGCCTTATTTTTCTCTTCATCATCCTCATCACCCATTTTTTCCTCCATGCTCTTTGTTTTATTTTTTCTACCTTTTCAGTTACTCTTTGTTTCTTCCTAACTAGTGATTCCAATATAGGATACTTTTCTTTTTCTTCTTCCCTAGGTGACTCCTTTCTTTCCCGAGATTATTCTTTCATAGAGGACCTCTCTTACTCTGGTGCCTCTTCCTCAGGTGTATTATCTTTCTCTTTTGTGGGGTATTTCTTCCTGTGTATAGGTGCTTCGCTTTGTGACCGACTCCTGTGCACCTACAGAATGCATAGTATGTGTACTTGGTGCCTTTTTCTCAGGAGCCTCCTCTCTCTCTCTTTTCCTTGGTGTGACCTTATTCCTTATGGTGGGATCCTCTAGGATAGATAAATAATTTTCAACGTAAGTTCCTTTCTCATACTTAGGCCTTATATTTAGGTATACCCTTGTTTTGGTTATCCCAGCAATAGGAAATGTCATTGGCTTTAACATATGTATATCATGGGAGACATACTTCTCCACATAGGTACACTTTTTTTTATATATCAATGTTCTATGTAACTTGCAGTAATCTTAGTATACCATGATAAGTTCAAACCTTAGCTTCTTTTCCTATTTGAATGGATTAACCTTGGCCTAGAAGTATTGTGTTGTGAAGGAGAATGAAAATTTTCACCAGGGACCCTTAGCACCATTTACCAGAGTAAACTTTCCAATACAAAAATTTTGGTAAATGAAAAATTCAGCCTCACCTTGTGGTAAAATAGGTAAATTCTTAAGTATTCTCCATTCATTGTTAAATGTGTCATGCATCTACTTATACAATTTTTCTAGTTGCGCCTTGAGGGTAGTCGGCATGGTGTCATAAGTGTATTGCTTAAATATTTTGGTGGGGGAAGGGTTGAAGGTACTCCAAAACAAATTTATCTAGCCCATCAAGCACTCTAATCTCTACAAATATAATGGTAAAAAGGAAATTAAAAAGCATGATCTTTTCTCCATCACGTTTGGCATTGATGATTTCTTCTACTATGAAATCCAAGAGGTTATAGATGGTCCCCTCTAAGATCTTACAAAAATATTCAACCAAGCCTTATTGATCTGTGTCTATCTCTCTTGTGCATTAGCTTTGTGACCAAGCATGTGGCCATCCTTATTACAGAGTCAGAAATTGTTGAAATGTCAAAGTACCACAACCCCTTATTATAATCATAAGCTTCAACGGTCTTCTTAATGGCATCATTATCATCCAAGCCATCATCAAATGATTCTCCTTCAAAAATAAGATAGGTAAAATTAGAAATTAGTTCGGGAGTTATTTGCATCCTTTGTCATGTTAAGTATAATTTGTCTTCATATACATGAAACATTAACCACTCGTATAGTCACTCAGGTTTTCCAAAATAGGGAAACTCATAGAGTTATGATAACCCATCCTCCATTTTCACTTTTACCTTATCATCATAGATAGACATTCCATCTAGTCTCCTCTTGTCTGTAGGGAAAACCAATTTCAATGCCATCTCATTCTTTGTGGTGCTCGTTCAATGGTTGTAGTCACTCACAGTCATCATTCTAAAATGAGACACCCATTCTTTTCCAATCAATATGTCCTCTTGATATTGCATCTCCATGTACCATCCTTCATTGAAACTGGTGGAAATGGCTTGTTTCCCCTTGCCCTTTCTCTTCTTTGGTGAAATATTTGTTTCTTTCCTTGGTGCCATTTCTCTCTCAGGTCACTAAAAGTTCTTCCTTTCTCCTGATCCTGGATCTACTCAACTTTGTGGCTCCAATCCTTTGTGAAAATCCCCTAAATCTTGTGCCTTAAATGTGGAACCCTAACCTAGAAAATCCTTTTTTCACAAGACAACGCAATTAACCATGTGATCCTATTACATGAACTTCTCCTCTCATGCCCATGTACCCTTTTTCCACTCTTGTTCACTGAACAAACTAGATATGTAAGTAAATCTTCACAACCCATTTTTGCAAAACGTTTTCTTGAAGGATGCCTATTGGCAAGAAAATTTGTTGGGTGGAAAAAATTGTGGATTTCTTGCCAACGCTCTGGGAATCTAAGTCCCTCTACTTAACCAGTGCAGCTATCGAATATGTATGCGCATGAAAAGGTGGATTTTTGTGGTGGCCTTTCAATGGGGGATCCAACAGGGACATTTCACTGACCCTGCGGCAAAGCTTTCAAATACCTGCAAGAGAGGACCTTGTCTAAAAGTGCGAAAGCAAGTGAGAAAAGAGGTAGGGGAACTAATGCTGCAGGTAGGAAATCAGATTCCTACACAGACTAGTCATAAGTATCATCACATGCATTTAAGAGAAGAAACAACTTTTTAAACATCATTAAGACTAAATGAAATTTGATGAACACAAAGTATCAAGAAATAT
This sequence comes from Taxus chinensis, assembly GCA_019776745.2. NCBI lineage: Eukaryota > Viridiplantae > Streptophyta > Pinopsida > Cupressales > Taxaceae > Taxus > Taxus chinensis. Next base: position 577,424,171 of record CM034150.1, read on the forward strand.
CTTAGTCAAAGAAAGCTAGAAACTCCTTGTATTAATTTCTAAAACAAAAGTTGTACAAAGTGGATAAATGGAGGAAATTGAGAAGGGGGAGAAAGTAGAAGAAAATGGCTATCTCCTTTGCATTCTCTAGGTACAATGCACTCTTGAGTTTACAAGATCAATTTCCAACCCTTTGAAATGGGAATGGCTTTACAATTTATAGAATATAATTGACTCCTCGTCTTCTTCATGGCCTTTAAAATACCTTAATATGACTTAAGACTGTTCATATTCCACTTTAAATATTTAAGTCCCTTTTATAACATCAAGGTGACTTAAAGTTACATTATATTTCTAAAGTCACTTAAGTCATATTAAAAGGTGCAACCCTCAATGTAAAAATATAACATTGAAGACTGGGAGTGTTGTATGAGATGAGAAGAGAGAGACAAAGAAGAGGAAGAAGAAGAGGAGATTTTTTCCTAGATGAAGTCCGATGATCCTTGCTGATGGAAAGCTCTGATGCGATGAAGTTCTGAATGTCCCAATATGTCAAAGTTTCTCTTTGAGTGTGGCTTACTATTTTTAGTAAATGTCTAGATGGGGGACTTACTATTTTTAGTAAGTGGTCATTTTCACTATTTTCTACTCTGGATAATCATTCTGACCTTTTGGAGATCTTCAGTGCACACTACTCTTTCCATAGCCGCTTTTGATAAAGACTTACCAAAAATAGCAACCATGTGTAGGAAAACTTACTATTTTTAGGAAGGGTCTTTCCAATACTCGATTTGTGATAAAGCATATTTTTTTGGAATCTTCTTGTTGTTATGATCTCACCCTTCGAATTTCACATAGTTTTGCCCACTAGAATGCTTGGAAATAAATTTTGAAATTTTGACCTAGTAGTGGCTTCAGGCACGAAACTGCCATGGCAGCCATTAATGGAGCTCAATATTTTTAGGTATGGTTTTTTCTCCATTTTAAATGAAAACAATTCCATTGTGGTAGGTTTTTTATTTGGAGCTTGTGTGCAAGTTTATAGCTCATTTCCATTGCCGGAACAACAGGAAATCCGATTAATGTGAGTCGGTGCACAAAGAGACGATTTTGTCAAAGAAAATTATTCTAGGAATCATTTTACCTCTTGTTTGTTGCATCTTGATCACCTTGAATAATGAGGATATCTGTAAAATATGGCATCACGATCCAACAATAGGGGATTTGCTTGAAAAATGCACATGGGGGTTGAAAGTTGGTCACATAGGTGTCCAAATGACTCCCCATCGAGACTGGGCACATTTTTCCACATTTTATGTCCCCCACCTTAGGTACATAAGGGACATCAGTTTCCACGGTGGTCCTGGAGGTGACACGTGGCACCCGATCTGATGGCAGGGAATGGATGCTCCGAAAATGCACGTAAGGGCTTAACTGTTAAGTATAGAGGTCACATAAGGGTCCAAGAGGTCATATGAGGGCTGAGAGGGATTTAAGGGGGCTGGGTACACTTTTCCAACCTTTATGTCCCTGACCTTGGGGGACGTCTGGGACACAAAATCTTGCCAAGCTTATGGTGCTGACACGTGTCCTCCAAAAAATTTGGCTAAGTCCTGAACTTGTGGCAGTGATAACTTGAGCTCTCGATGGATCTTTTTGGAAAAATATTATATGATATTGACTAGAAATGGAATTCTAAATACAATGGTGGGGGTCTCATGTATTTATTATTCTATTTGATTACTCAAAAATTGTATTTTTGATTTTGTACTCCACCCGTGCCTGAGAAAAAATACCTGCAGACCTGATGCGCCAAAGTGTTTTGAAAAATATTATTTCACAATCATGTAGGTCTTGGAATACTATTTCTGGAGATATTTTTTGTGCTTCCAACTCCATCCAGAGCTCCTAGAATCTTCTTCTGAAGCCTAGCAACTTTTTCAGGCATGTGTACCACCTAGGCTTGTGAACCCTGTTTTTAACTCAGACTGCTCCAAGTCTTGAAAAACTTCCCCAAACCTTCCAAGATAATTTCCATGATGTTATAAGGTCTTCCATTCACCTCCATGTTGTATTTTTTCCTCCCGTTCTTCTCCAGGGGGTTGATCCATTCCTGGGAAGGCCAGCGATAGCCTTTCCCGTGACTCCCCAAGATTTGCATTTTCAATGAAGTCCTAAAATCACCTAGGGGAATGAATGGAATTTCCTAAATCACCTAGGGGGATGATATAACATTTTTTGGGAGGTAATTTGGAATGATTGGATAGATCCAGGGTTTCCTAGGAATGATCAAACATGAAAATTTTGGCTAGGGGTATAGTTTTCATGCTTGGAAACTTCCAATTTCCCTGTTACACATTTACATGAAAATAGATAGCTCTAGCTTAGGGACGTGACATGGAATGAGAATAGTGAAAACATGACATGGGAATCCAGAATCTCAATTTTAGACCATATAGTTTGTTGACCAGTACCTTATCCATTGGGCCTTGTGGAGTCATGTACAACTTATAAGAGAGAGAGAAGAAGGAAACACACACCCACACAAAATGAGTTAAATACACACAATAAGAAGGTAAAAACACCTAGCAATCACCTATGGTACAAGGCGGGGGACAACCCACTTTCACTTAATCACTTTTCTTTCCTCAAGAGTTCCCCCTGAGTAGGCAACACTAAGTGATGATGTTATACGAAGCCGTTGACGGGTTCTAGAAAGTAGCCTCTCCTCCTCAGTTGCTTATGAAAGCCATGTACTTTCACAATTGTCTATGTTTTTGGTAGGAGTGAGTCCATATGAGCTTCTTGATGCTCGATTCCTTGCTTGGAAATTACACTACCTTCATGCTCTTTGATATTTGTTTCATCATGACAGTTGCCTTCCATGTTTATCCATATAGTTGATTCTCCATCAGACATCTCATTGCTGCCCCAACACTGATTTTCATTCCAATTCCTTAAACCTTCTAAGTTAATTTCTTTCTCGGTTTTATGTTTATTGACATTTCTTCCATGAGAAACCTCATACTTATCCTTTTCCCTTACTCCACTGTGAGGTGATTGAGTATTGACGAAAGGATTGGACGTGACCTCATACTTGTCTTGTATGTATATGGCACAAGTGAAAAGATCAAGAATTATCTCAGGGTCTTCTGCAACTTCTACTATATCCAATAGTTCTTGTATAGAAATCTACTTCATTATTTCCTATAACTCATCTTTATATGCCTTTGAAGAATTCAACTCAAGGAAACTATCTAGAGGGATTACCTCATCATCTTGGGAATCACTGCACTCTAACTATCCTTCATCAAAAAGAGATTCATCTTCAGAGGCCTCGAAACTCCTTGCTTCAATTTCTTTTTCATGGAAAGAGTCTTCATCTTCAAATGGGAAAGAAAATATCTCCATTTCATTATTACATCCATCAATCATTATCTTCGGAGTGGTATAATATTTTTCATATTGATTTATCTCAATGTGGTCAACCTTCACACTAGTTAAGGCTTCTAAATCATATTCATGCTCATCTTGCAAATTTGTGGCTTATATCAAGAGTTCGAGGCTGAGCTCAAGATCTTCAGTTTCTTCTACAACTCTAAGAAATTCTTATATAGATATTTATTTCTCATTTCTTGAGGGCTCATTGTATACTGGCTTGGTCTCTTCCTAGGTGACATGATCAAGGGAGTCCTCATCTTCAAATGAGAATGAGAAAATGTCTTTATCACAGATAATACCATAAGCTAATTTTTCTTTTTGAAAATCATCAAGAACCATCTCCTCTTTTTTGTGGTTTGCAACATCTAGCAATTTAAGGCTGCCCTCTTATAACTTAAATCTCCTCACTACTTCTTCAAAATTTGAATCTCTCTAGGAAGGCATGTCTAGCCCTATCAAGATGGGAATATCATCTTCCTGTTTCCACAAAGTGATTCATCTTCCTGCTACCTTGATACAAGATGTTATCTTCTGGGCTTCTGGACTTTTGTACCATGTACCTCATTTTATTCTCGAGAAGAAATTTCTCCATGTATCCCTTCATTGGTATGGTTGCAGATGATCAATTCATCTGAATTTTTTCTCTCATGTCTCAGTAGAAACTTCTACTCAACAACATTTTGAATGAGGCCAGGACATTGGCTACCAAAATCATCACTGAAATTTTCTTGTCTAGAAATTTGGTGAGAGACACCTGTGCATCTTAGACCTTCCCTACAAGTAAGACCTTTTTTGACTCCAAAGAGTAAAAAGAGTCACTGGGTGGAGCCATGGTGAGTTTGAGAGCTTTAGCAACCTTTAAAGGAATCATGTTATCTGAGGCACCAAAATCTATTATGCAATTACTCAGTACATATTCTCCAACAAGGAGGGAAACATATAAAGTTTCAACTTTATTAGTCTTTGATGCACTCAGAGAAAACATGTTTTGTGAGGAAGGTATAGGTGGGTTTGGTAGTACTCCTTTAGGACGATGAGCTGCATCATTGGGTGTTAGACTACAATTTCTGATGTATTGGACAAACCTCTCAAATTGTTTAGGATGAGACTCAAATATTCAGTTTCAGTAATTTAGACTTTGGATTTGTTCACATATTTTGTGAAATCAAAAGGAGAAGATGCAAACAAGGGGGGTGAAGGGACTGATTTTGGAGTCTGGATAGACTTAGAAGAAAGATTTGATGTTTGAGGAATGGATGGTATTTTTAAAGGTACACTAGGAGCTTTCAAGGTATTATATTTTGTAGGAGCATATTTAGATTTAGACTTGGAAGAGACATCAGAAAGCTTACTTGGGATTGTGGGAGTCTTCTTACTTGCTACAAGGTCTGGCTCCAACAATGCAGACTTCATGGAAGATGGAAGTGGGGATCCTCGACTGATTATTTTATTTTATAGAGTTACCATAGGAGGATCTTTAGTCTTCTTGTTCTCTACAATAGTGGAAGGATATTTTCCTTTCTCAAACTGAGAATGAGTGAATACTACACATGAGAAACTAGGTGCATCTTCTTCGTATTCTTCATAACCTCCAAAATATTCACAAAATCTGATTTATGTATCATTCTCAAACTCGTCATTTTCTAGGAAATCACCACCTTCACTTTTTTGTTCAAACTTTTTTTCACCTTCTTGAAATCTGTAATTTATGTTCATGGGTAGGACCTCCAAGGAAAGCCTTTGGGGTGCTCCTAAAATATAATTTCCATTGCTCCTTTGGGAAGATACTCGTTCAAATAATTCCCTCTTCAAAGATGCCATCTCATTTGCCAACTTTTGCAGCGATGGATTGGATCTCTCATCTCCAGGATGTTGGATCTTTCCCTTTGATGGATTCTTGATATTTCTAGAGAGGATGAGATCATCATCAAGTTCAATTACCATCCTTTGTGCTTCTACAACATTCCTTGGTTAGGCTCTTCACAGGAAAAACCTTACTTCTGATGATCGAGAATTGATGAAGAATCTCTTGACATTGTTTTAAGATGGTGAATCCTCTTCAGGTATCCTGTGAAGAAACTATTCAAAATGAGCCACAAATTCTCTCATGGTTTCATTTTCTCCTTTCCTCATTTGAGCGAATTGCACCAAGAGGTTTTCACAATCTGCAATTAATTTAAATATTTCCTCAAAGGTAGCCTTGATGTCATCCCAACTAGTGATGGATCAGGCAGGCAGGAGGTAGAACCATTCAACTTCTTTTTCTTGGAGGGAATCCATGAACAGTCTCATGAAAATGTCTTCATGTTGAACACCAAGAATTCCACATGATGTCATGAAGGCAGTGATGTGTTCTTCAGGATGTTGTGTTTTGTCACCTTTGAACTTTGCCAAGTTCTTATGGGAACTTATTGGTAGATCGTGGAGAGGTGGTTTAAGAGGAAGTAGACCCGTATTCCTTCCCCATGGGATAATGGGTTGGGGTCTTTCTTCTTCATCTACCATTTTTGTTTCTTCTTCTACTCTTGTTTCTACAAATTCATCTTCATATTCTTCTTCTTCTAGGAGCTCAATGCTAAATGGTGATTGAAAAATGGGATAATTTGAAAGGGACTATCCACAAGAGTTTTGATAGGATTTCCCAGTGAACTTCATGAAGATCCAGATGGAGAGGATCCTTGAGAGAAGAAGTATGGATTATCTCTAATTTGTTCTTGCTGATTTTGTGAAGCCTCGAAATTGAAATCATCAACACCTCTTGACTTGATTGGCCTGGTGTGTCTTCCTTCAGCCAACTTTTTGATATTCTTGAAGTGGGAATATGAAAAGACACATGTAGAAATCAGTAGTGTAGCCTTCAGCAATGGATTTTCATGAACTCTTTTTTTATTTTTAATGTTTTTTTGGTTTTGTATTTTGAGACCTTGCGGTCATATTTTGGGTGCAAATAATGCTAAATCTACTCCACGGTGGGTGCCAAAAACTATCAGTGATAAAAAAATTTAGGTGGAAAAACTTGTGGATTTCTTGCCAATTCTCTGGGAATCTAAGTCCCTCTACTTAACTTGTGCATGTTCCGTATATGCATGCATGTGAAAAGGTGGAATTCTATGGTGGCCATTCGACCGAGGATCCAAAAGGGACACTCCACTGACCATGTGGCAAATCTACAAGAGAGGACCTTGTCTGAAAGTGGGAAAGGGAGTTAGAAAAGAGGTAGGGGGACTAATGCTGCAAGTAGGAAATCAGATTCCTGCACATATTAGTTAGAAGTATTATCACATGCATTTAAGAGAAGAAACAACTTTGTAAGCATCATTAAGACCAAATGAAATTTGATGAACACAAAGTATCAAGTAATCTCTTAGTCAAAGATGAAACTCCTTCTCATATTATTTTCTCAAACAAAAGTTTTACATAGTGGAGAAATGGAGGAAATTGAGAAGGGGGGAAATTAGAAGAAAATAGCTATATCCTTTGCTTTCTCTAGGTACAATGCACTCTTGAGTTTATAAGATCAATTGCCAACCTTTTGAAATAGGAATGGATTTACAATTTATAGAATAGAATTGACTCCTCGTCTTCTTCATGACCTTTGAAATATGTTAATATTACTTAAGATTGTTCATATTCCACTTTAAATATTTAATTCCCTTTTATAATAGCAAGGTGACTTAAAGTTACATTATATTTCTAAAGTCACTTAAGTCGTATTAAAAATTACAACCCTCAACACAAAAATATAACATTGAAGAGAGGGAGTGTTGTATGAGATGAGAAGAGAGAGAGAGAGAGAGAGAGAGAGAGAGAGAGAGAGAGAGAGAGAGAGAGAGAGAGAGAGAGAGAGAGAGAAGAGGAAGAAGAAGAGGAGATGTCATCCTAGATGAAGTTCGATGATCCTCATTGATGGAAAGGTCTAATGCGATGAAGTTCTGAATGTCCCATTGTGCCAAAGTTTCTCTTTGAGTGTGGCTTACTATTTTTAGTAAATGCCTAGATGGGGGACTTACTATTTTTAGTAAGTGGTCATTTTCATTAGTTTATGCTCTGGATAATCATTCTGACCTTTTGGAGATCTTCACTACACATTTCTTTCCATAGCCGCTTTTGATGAAGACTTACCAAAGATAGCTAGCATAAGTAGGAAAAACTACTATTTCTAGAAAGGGTGTTTCCAGTTTTCGATTTACGACAGAACATACTTTTTTGGACTCTTCTTATCATTACAATCTCACCCTTCAAATTTCACATAGTTTTCCCACTAGAATGGCTGGAAATAATTTTTCAAATTTTGACCTGGAAGTGGCTTCGGGCATGGAGCTATCATGGTGACCATTAATGGAGCTCAAAATTTGTAGGTATGGTTTTTGTCTCTGTTTGCAATGAAAACAATTCCATTGTGATAGGATTTTTATTTAGAGCTCGTGTGCATGTTTTTAGTTTGTTTCCATTACCGGAATGACAAGACATCCGATGAATGTGAGTCGGTGCATGAAGAGAGGATTGTTTTTGAGAAAATTATTCTAGGAATCATTTGACCTCTTGTTTTTTGCAACTTGATCACCTTGAAGAATGACGAAATATTCAAAATACGACATCACAATCCAATAATAGGGGATTTGCTTAAAAATGCACTTGGGGGTTGAAAGTCAGTCACGTGGGTCTCTAAATGACTCCCTATAGGGGATGGGCACATTTTTCAATGTCTGATGTCCCCCATCTTAGGTGCATAAGGGACATCAATTTCCATGGTGTTCCTGGAGGTGACACGTGGCACCCAATCTGATGATAGAGAATGGAAGCTCCAAAAATGCACCTGAGGACTGAACTATTAAGTATGGAGGTCACATGAGGGTCTAAGAGATCATATGAGGGATGAGAGGGATTAAAGGGGATTGGGTGCACTTTTGCAACCTTTATGCCACTGACCTTAGGGGATGTTAGGGATACAAAATCTCACTAGGCTCTTGATGCTGACATGCGTCCTCCCAAAATTTTGGCTAAGTCCTAAACTTGTGACAATGATAACTTGAGCTCCCGATGGACCTTTTTGCAAAAAAATTATATGGTCCAAACTTGAAATGGCCTTATGAATACAATGGTGTGGGTCTCATGTCTTGATTATTCCAATTGATTTCCTTAAAATCAGATTTTTAATTTTGTACTCCACCTGTGCCTGAGAAAAACTTCTTGTAGACCTGATGCGCCAAAGTGTTGTGAAAAATATTATTTCACAATCATGTAGGTCTTGGAATCCTATTTTTGGAGATATTATTTTTTCTTCTAGCTCCATCTGGAGCTCCTGGAATCTTATTCTGAAGCCCAGTAGTTGTTTTAGGCATGTGTACCGCCTAGGCTTGTGAACCCTGTTTTTAACTCAGACTGTTCCAAGTCTTGTAAAACTTCCTTGTACCTTCCAAGATTATTTCCATGATGTTATAAGTTCTTCCATTCACTTCCATGTTGTATTTTTCCCTTCTGTTCTTCTCTAGGGGGTTGGTCCAGTCCTGGGAAGGCCAACGATAGCCCTTCCCATGTCTCCCCAAAATTTACATTTTCAATAAAGTCCTAAAATCACCTAGGGGAATGAATAGAATTTTCTAAATCACCTAGGGGATGGTATAAAATTGGTTGGGAGGTAATTTTTACTGACTGGATAGAGCCATGGTTTCCTAGGAATGATAAAACATGAAAAATTTGGCTTAGGGATATAGTTTTCGTGCTTGGAAACTTCCAATTTCCCTGTTGCACATTTGCACGAAAACAATGCCCTAGTTTTTCAGAGCTCTTTGATAACACAAATACAAGGTAAAAAATAATGCACCCTAACCTTCTACTTATAGATTTTTCTTTTCCCCGTAGTAAATGACATGCCACCAACCAACATACTATTGTAATAAAGGAGGATTTTTTTCTAATGATAACCTTCAGAGATTTTACCCCCTCATCCAATCATAAGAGAAAACTTCTATAATATTCTACCACACAAAAACTTTTACTAACCAAAGATCCTTACACATGCACTTTCAACACCAAAGGCACATGTTCTGTTGTTATCCTGATTTTTGACATCGCCTACCTAATGTTGTTCCTATGCTTCTCACCCTTGTAAGTGGTTTTTATAAATCCTTTCTAACGCCTAACTCCTCATGTTCACGTTTTCTATGTAAACTATTCCAAACTACGCGCTTCTGATCCTTCAAACTAGGCCATCAAAACATAACTTCCAATACCAACTTCAAGTACTTATAGCATCACTTCACCCCACACAAAAATAGATGTGCAGTCCTCTACGCATAGAAAACTATTAAAAATAGTAAGTGGCTATCGGCACACAAAATGCACATAAAAACAAAAGGGAAATAACAATGAGAAAGGGAAACACAGAGAAGGGAAATGCATTAAGGAAAATTCTAGGCTAACTTCCAATACTGACTTATTTACAAACATAGAGAAGACTTATTTATATAGGGCTTCATCTTACTCCCATTAAAATGGCTTGGTAACAGTGGTCCATTCAGCGCTTGTAACAGGAAAGATCCTGAATCAATTATATCGGTTACAATGTATGGGCCCATCTAATCGAATTTGAATTTTGCAGGATGGTGAAAAAACTTGGAACAATACAATAGAACCATTTGCCCAACCTCATACTATTTGTTCTTGATGTGTTTATTATGTCATACCTTCTACCTGGATTTTTTTCTTTTTGACTCGAGCAAGCAATAGCCTGCCTTTCATCTAACTTCACTAACTTATCAATCCTTTCCTCAAGTTCTTGTTCATCATATAATCCTCCTGCACATGTTATACATAGTGATGGTAGCATGAATTCAATAGGTAACACTACTTCTACACCAAACACCAACTGAAAAGGTGTGACCTTATTCAATCTTTTAGAAGTAGTCCGGTATGACCATAACACAATAGAAAATTTATCATCCCAATCCTTTCTTCCCACATCAAAAATATTGGTTAACGTGTGACTCATAATTTTGTTAAACACCTCATCAGTAGCATTAGCTTATGGGTGACAAGGGGTAGTATTGTGGTGGGATACCATGAATTCTTCCAACAAGATCCTAATTGTTACATTCAAGAAATTAGTTCCCCTATCACTTGTTAAACTCAATAGGCATCCATATCTTTTGATTATGTTTTCCCACAAGAAACTAAATGTTGTTTCCCATATGCAATCCCTTGTAGGTTCCACTCCTACCCACCTTGTAAGATAATCAGTGCATGCAATGATATAGCATGAACCTGTCATTTGCATGATTGGGAAAATAGGGCCTATGAAGTCAATTACCCACTTCTCGAAGGGTTATGCACTAAAAATTAGTCTTAATGGCATTAAATTTATTTTCCCTAGTTTAACAAGGTACTGGTAGTGGTCACAAGACTTACAATACTTGATACAATCCTTGTAAATCATTTCCCACCAAAAAACTGCTCGAAGGATCTTGCGTGTGGTTTCATTCTCTGCATAGTGTCTTCCTGTAATTTCACCATGTTCTTCTTCAATGATTGCAACACGTTCATGCTCTAACATGTACCAGTGAAAAACATAATCATGACCTAGCTTGTATAGGTATTCACTAATTAACATGTAGGGTGTGGCGCATATGGCTAATTGCCTCCTTTCCAAAGTCTTAATTCCCTTCGATGCCACACCTATTTTGAGAAACACAGTAATATCTTCCAATTCATAGGATGCATGCCAAAATCTAAATAGTTTTACATATGGCATTGTATCCTTAATGCTCTACGCATCCTTCCCTTATTCAATCCTTGATAAATGGTCAAGTCCTAAATTACTCTTACCTAGTTTCACAACTATAAACTCAAACTCTTGAAATAGCAGGACCCACCAGCATATGCGCCCTTGCAAAATGGGATTTTGTACCAAGTAATTCAATGTCATGTGGTCTGTGTAGAATGTAAAGGGTGTTGTTAATAGATGCTACCTAAATTTCTACAGCACATAGATCATTGACAATGCTTCACGCTCAGTAGTAGTATAGTTCTGTTCTATTGGGGTTAGCTTTCTATTAGCAAAACACAATGGGTGTTCAATAACTCCCTCTCTAGGTTTTCTTAAGATTTCCCCAATCACCATCCCTGAAGCATCAATATATACATGGAATGGCTTATCCCAAGAAGGAATTCATAATATGGGTGCAGTGATAAGATTATTCTTCAGTGTATCAAATGATGTTTGTTGCGCACTCTCCCCAATGAAATGCACTTTTTTATTTTACCAAATTTTCCAATGGCGTGGTGATCTTGGCATACCCCCTAATAAATTTCCAGTAATATCTCGTATGCCCAAGGAATCCATACACTACACTCTCACTATTAGGCTCCCCTAATCCCACAATAACGACAACTTTGGCAAGATCCAGCAACAAGCCTTCCTTACGTATCATATGCCCCAAAAGAGTTCCAAATGGAGTAGAAAAAATACATTTATTAATGTTGAGGGATATCCTCAACTGCCAACATATTTCAAACATCAACCTCAAATTGTCACAATGAGCCCTCACTAAACCATATATCATCCAATCATCAAGGTAGACTTTAAGAAACTTATGGATGAAGTCTTGAAATGCCTGCACCACAATGCGTAAAAATACAGCAGACACGTTCTTCATTTGAAAAGGCATGACTGTGTATGAAAATATTCCTCATTCAGTGGAGAAAAAAAATCTTTTCTTGGTCCTGCTTTGTAATTTTAACCTGATGATATCTTGAGAATCCGTCTGTGAAAGAATAGATCTTTCACCTAGCTACCCCTTATAGGATATCCTCGGTGAAGGGGATTGGAAAAGAATCAATAACACATACCACATTCAAATCATTTTAATCAACACAAATCCTTATCCTCCCATCCTTATTAATGTTGATGACCATTAGAATTATCCATTTTGATTCCTTAATGGCCTTAATGATGCATGATGCAATCATCTTGTCAATCTCCTCATTGACTTTGACACAAAGATTCAAATTCAATCGATAATATCTATTTTGAATTAAGCGTGTACCTTCCTTTAACTTGATATTCATTTCTTCCAAGGAGTGGTGAACTACTTTAAGCTCATGGTACCCGCATAAAAATAAATCCTAAAGTTCGCGTAATAGATCGATGATCTTCAAAACCCCTTTTTCTATCAGGTAATCTCCAATAGTATCCTCCTTAGGTTAGACCTCCAAACTAGTGTTAAAATTTTTGGTTTTTAGGGTTTTATGGTAGGCACATTTTTTCTCATCAACACTCTCCATAACTTCATGTGTACCCATATTATGGTTAACATCCAATATTTCCACTTCTTTAACATTGATCACATAGACCAATTTGACTTTCTCTTTTTCCATGCATGTGTGCTCAAGTTTTATCTCCTCTAATTATTCCTCATTAAAGCATTCTTCTAAGCTAGGTTCATCTGATAATTCCAGTATTCTATCCTCCACTATGGCACTATCTCCCATAGTTAGGCAATTAACAACCTACAATTCCTCATCCATCGATACCTTAGTACTCTGATATTTAAAACATTGAAAGAGGTTAGTCATCAACTCCTGCTAGCTTCCTGTCTGACGGCACATCTCTAAGTGAATGTACCATAAATGTGCACAACCTTGTAAGGTGGATTATGCACTCATAAAGGAGGAAAGGCTTTAGATCCTTCCATCTAGGTCTTCTCACATGCTTGAACATGAAATGAGTTGGGTTCCTTCCCATGATAATTTTGTATGATAGTAGGTGCATTGCTTTAGACAAACCTAACAGAGAACATGATTTTCACTTCACGGCACTCTAAAAGGTTATCAAGATGGGTCACCACTAGCGTGTTACAGTCCTGAGCAAGGTATCACTAAGCATACTTCTCATTTCTATCTCACATTTCTAGTGGTTCCCCATTTCTCATAGGAAAAGATCGGGGTTGAATCCCCTAGAATAACTTATCAACTTCTTTCTTCCTAGGAGCTTGACTGAGTATGCCTATATGACTCTCGTCATAGAGCCTCTTAACTACCTTTCAACTAACTCATATGTCTTGTACACCCAATTGTCACATTCCATACTAGTTGTATCACTTATAGATTGATTTTCTTCCCACTAAATAACAACCTCCTTTTTCGGTTGCACAACTTCAGGGTCTCAGATAGTGCACATGTAAATTATGTCTAGGTCTTCTTCTCCTAAAAGATCAATATAGGGCACTGACTTCCCATCCATAAAAGGAATTATAGCACGCTCCTCTTTCTTCTCAAAACTTATATACCCATTATTGAAATGTAAGTCAACATTTTTCTTATAGCACTATGGGCACCCAAGTAGTGCTGGAAATTTGTCTACCCTAGCAAGCGCTAAGACTTTGAAGTCTCCAGTGAATTTTGCACCTTGGATAATGATAACAACATCCTTTAAAAAACCAATGGGAATTACCTTTGTCTTATTGGCCATATAAAACACATTTGAATATGTATGTAATGGGGGCCTTCCAATTTGATTCCAGGCATCCAGGGTGAGAACATTGACTTATGTGCCCATATTAATCAGAATATTTCTTAGGAGCTATCCATCAACAACTGCATTCAATGTAATATCCTTATCGTATTCAATGTTATGGGGAGGAATGTTAGCATACAAAACCTTCCTCTCACTCTCTGCTCCAGCGCTTGGTATCTTATCCCTCAACCATTCTCCCGATAGAGGAATTATATTCTCTTAGCACAACATCTTACACACCTCTCTCACATAATCTATATCTGACTAAAGGACCTTAGTGCATTTCTTCTACCCCAACTTTTTGGATTACTCCTTTAGACATTGAATTTCCCCTTAAAGACTCTTGATTGCGTCCATGGTCTTTTAATACACTTCCTTCTGATGGGTAAGGTATAGATACTTCCCATACATCACATCTTCTCTTATAATCATTGGTCTCTGCTTTGGTATCTCCCTTTCTTGCGTAGACATCTCACATTGTCACCAGTATAGGTTCTAATTCTGACTCACGCCCCACCCTTTACATCCACTATGAGTCTTTCTTTCATAACTCTAACCATTCTAGTGACCTTATCTTTTCATTGTTGTTGGATCAGGTGTTCAAATAGCTCCGAGCACTCCTCATACTTATGTTTTTACCCACAACATGAACACTTTAGTAGGTCAAGACATTCACTCTTGCAATGCTCTATTGGCCCAAAATTATAAAAAGTTCCATGAGGGAATTTACCTCTTCCACCTTTGTGATTGCCATGGCCTCTAAATCCTTCACAAAAGCTTCTTCCAAAAAATCCTTCATAGTGATGACCATCATCCTTGGAATTGTTTACAACACTGGTCTAGTGCACACCAATATTAATACAATCATTTATCTGGGTAATTAATCACAATCCTTGATGTCATGAGTAGTGGAGGTGAAAATCTTAAAATAGCAAGACACATTCTTACAGATCCCATGCTACAGTAGTGGAAACCTACTTTCATCATGATCTCTGTGGAAAATCTCATAGTTTGTTGTCATAGCGCATACTAATCTTCAAGGAAAACTTTTCTTCATATGCTTCTCTTCCTCACAATCCATGCACCTGACCCATGAAATTTTTCCTCAAAATCTTTTAGGTCCACCAGGTTTTTTAGTTCCTATTCCACTTGACCCATAAGATCCACCTCTCATAGCTGGTAAAGGTACTGAAGCAGTCACACCTTGTATCACCATTGCCATGCTAAATTGTATGCCAACAACATATGATATTGCACTACTATCAGTTGTGTGTCCTGCATGGCTTCTAGATGCGATACCCAAGATTTTTGTACATGTATTTTTCCCAAATATGGATCTAGATGATATACCTCGAAACAAAATAAATGATTGTGTAGCCATAGATGTGCCAAATGAAAAGTTATACCTCCTAGGTTTTGGTCGGTTACTTCCACCAATACCAACTAGGTTAGTAATACTTAGCTCTAGATTTAGGAAACTAATCACCAAGCCTTGGTTGCTAGGTGAATTCATATGTGCACCGATAAATATCCTTTATCCAAGTGATGATATCTCATCAAAATCTAAAGGGGTATCTCTCCAGTGCTTTCCAAGATGGGGTAGCACAGACTGCTCAGGCTCCACATCCTCTGTGTGAACCTCAATTCCTTCCCACAATGTCCACCTCCATATATCTTTTGCTCCTATAACTTTTTGTTGTCTATCTAACTCCATTTCAAAAGCTTCTTTATAATTGAGTCATTTCTCTTACCTCTCCTTTTTATCCGTAAGGTCCGTCATCCTCCTCCACTCTAACTTCCTCGTCTAGCACTCAGAAAAATCTTAGCCGATCATAGAAAATACTTCCAAACTCAACATAATGATTAGGATCTATATAGCTAAAGGGATAACATGCAAGAACAATCCTATTGGCTCCCTCAAGAACTCAAAATCAATAATCTTTGGGCAGGAATACGTAGAAATTACGTACTCCAAGGTGTAACCCATCAACACTTTACTCCTCCAATGATCAATAACATGTTTCCAAGTCAAATCAACATCATGGAGTCTCTGATACTCATCTTGGGTCCATACGTGAGGTATATAGTACCAACTTGATCTAGATGCATATGCCAAGAGCCATTTGTATAACTCCACTAGAAAACAATAAAAGAAGGTCTCATATAGCTCATGATATATATTTTCTTTTACCCATTTATGTGCATAAAACTCAGGTCCAGTAGTAAATCTCATAGAAAACTCATCCTCTGTGCTTCTAAGCCATGCTTCAAAACTATCCAAGGTCAAGCACCTTGTCATCACATACCATTCTCACAATAACTTTGAAAATAGGTCCTGGAAATGGAGCTAAGATGCAGTCATTTTTTTACCCTTAATACTTATTTCTAACCCCAGTTGCATCGGCCTAACACCTAGTAAGCATTGGGCACTCACCCAAGGCACTCACGGGTGTTAATCCCCTCTTTTATGTGAGATTTGTGAGAAAGTTCTACCATTAATGGAGGATTATTTATAGAAGTAGAAGTATATTCACTTACTTAAAAGGTAGAAGATGCAACTAATAGATCTACACATTAATGCATCACAGAAGCTAAGTAACATTGTAAGAAGTATAAAAAACTATATCTGAGCTAGATAATTCATATAACATGAGGTTTTACACCCATAATCAAGTTATACAAAATGAACCCATATATATATATATATATATATATATATATATATATATATATATATATGTATATATGATTAAAAGAGTTCTAGTAGCCACATTACAGTCAAAAGGGTCATCTCAAACCATATATTTTAAATGATAGAGAATTGTCTCCTGCAAACCTTCCTGATATGATATCCTAACTATAATTTTCCCATTTTATCCCTTTTTATAGATTTCGGTACCCATACATATACTTATGGCATCCCTTACAACCCTCTAGCACTAAGTTCTCTAAACCATAGCATTACTGCATCCCCTTCATGCCTCCATGTATTTCTACATGAGTTTCGTGTATATCTCTCATTTGTCTCTATCTCTGGCCCAAGAATTTCCTTATATAAGATCAACATCCACCAGCATGCCTTCTCTAAGCAAAGATTGTGTGTCAAGTGTCGATGTGGTCCTCCATAGGTGAATGCTTATCCTTTTGCAAACCCTCAACTCTCCGTAATGATGTCTTTTGAGAATATTCCATGTGGGTAATATCCTTTTCTTGACCTCCAAGGTTCCAAGCTGGCACCTTATCCACTCATCATGCCTAGTCAAGTCCTCACACTTTTCCTCAAGTGCTTCTAGAACACCAACTATGGATAAGTCCTCTAAACTCGTGTTCTGCCTCCCACGTGTGCCCTAGTTTCACTTAAACCATTCTTAAAGCCCTTTGTCCTACGTGTTTATGCATCTTCTTACTTAGCCAATATTTAGGGTCTAACAAAATTCTAACAAGGTGTCATACATGTAATGTGTATGAGACATAAAGGGAGAAGGATAAATAATGAAAGGAAAACTAAGGTTGGGACCACATATCAATACTCTTTGTGTATTGTCTCTAACCCATAATGAACATGTGAATATTAATAAAACATTCCCAGAAGGATCTTTAAGGTACCCACTCAAGAATTAAATCCAAAAGTGACCCTAATCTACACAAGGGAAAATTTTAGTAACAAGTATGAAAGATGAAAAGTGAAAAATTAGGTGTATACACTTTTCCTTCGAGAGATTAAGCTAAAAGTATCACTACTACATCATCTTCAGTTATAAAATGGACTAAACCCTGATAACAACATCATGGAAATGTTCTATGGGAGTGGTTAGGTTTTCACCATTAAGATGGAATTATTTTTAAAGAAGAAATTGGTATATCATTTTGAGAAGCCAAAGCTAAGAGATTACCTCCATTCAAGGTCACAAAAGGTAAATTTCTTTTGTGAGCCATAAAGGGGGTAGATCTTAAAATTTCAAGGGGAAAATAGAAATTTATACCAAGAGGAAAGGAAAAGATTATGTTGGTAGCTGATGGGGTTCTTTGAGATGGTCTTCATTTTCTTCTTCTCCTTGGTGAGAGATATAGGTGTTTAACAAGATCCCCCTAGTTAAACTTTGTCTCATTTGTATTTTCTCATGAAAATAAAAAATTATGTTCTTGAAATTAGTATATCTAGATTTAGGAGTCTTCAAATGCATTTTTTTATGCCTCAAAAGGATAAATACCACTAAGGAACGCACAAATATTAGTGAAATATGATCATACATGAGCTATAATTGAGTTGAATTAGTCCCAGTAGGCACATAAAAAATTGTTTTCACTTAAGAGTGCACCCTTTGTTAAGGGTAAGCTTAACACCTCAATGAAACTTGGAATGAAATTAAATGTGTGGGATAATTCTTCCTTTTATAGACACATAATCACGTACTGATTCATTATCTAGTCCTAGTCTCATACTACTATTCATATGGTTCTTAAGTGAGAAGAGTAATAATTACCCCATGTCTTTGGCCATTTTTACTTTGCTTTCTATCATTAATTTTGATCCCACACTTGCACTTTCCTAGTTTGTATTTTCATTTTGCATTTTTACTAATTCTGACTGGGGCACCCCAGGTGCCCTATTCCCCTCTAGGGTGCCTTGATCCTCTTTGTACTTTACTCTAACCTTTTAGGAAATTTTTTAGTCGTTTGAGCTTTCTATCTTTTTGGTGGTTGGCCTTTATGGGGTTAATTACAATATTAGGAAAAATAATCATTTAATTATAAAGTTATGTGACCATTTTGAGGGACCAAGAACTAAGCATATACTATCACCATCTAGAGTTACATCCATCAAAAGCATCTAAATTTGCATTTGCATCCATCTTGTTCCATCACAAAGCACACAAATCAGGTTCATCTACAACAGAATTTATAGAAGGTGAGTCTATTGTTTCCATGCACACATTTACTACATTATACATCTAGTTATTTTCTCATTATTTCACAAAGTGTGACTAGCACAAGAGTAACGTATGGCACACTTACACACACACTCCTAGAACTAAATTAGGTCTGAGATGTAGTACAATGCGCATTGATAAGTATATCAATTTGGTAGTTGAGGACAGTCTGACCCCTTCATATGCATCTTCATTTTTTAGGGGTTTGATGCTTTGTCTGGGGTTTTACAGGTGATTCTTCCATCTCATATTCATAATGACATTGGGTGTAGTTCAAAGACATTAGTGTGATAGGAAGAAAGTATAGGAGAACATTCAATGACACTTTATAAGAGGTTTTATGGTCATTTCTATAGACTAGGGCACCTAGATCTCAAATCGAGGTACCCATAGGCACACTTATCCTTTTTAATCACCCAAGTCTAGTCATGTTACTCATATATGTGTTTTCTCATGATTATGTGTGGTTGTTTCCTCCTCCTGTTCACATGGTCTACACTGCAACATAGTCCTATGACATCCTTGAATCAACTAAGGCTTTTCTTAACCCTTCTTGCACATTAGGGTTTCATATTTTCTAACTTAGTTTTCTTGAGTGTATTTAAGTATTTTAGTGCTTCATTTACTCAGTCATTTGACTGCTCCTATAACATTATATTACACTAGAATAATCTTAATTTACTTAATAATTTTTGATGAATCCATACTTTATCTTCATGTTTTTAGGATCCTCATTCTTTTTTTATCATCCTATCATCTTGTCCTCATGAATATCTCTATCCACGTTTATTTCTAGAATCATCTTGATTATATGAATAGGCTCAAATCATATTTAGACACTACATATATTCCTCCTCACATATCACCCAAATATTTATACCATAAGTTTAATTTTTCCTTATCTCCTAATGAAGATAAAATAACTTTCATATGAGATGAACTACCTTCTCAAGTAATATTAGAGCATGACCCCACATTTTATATTTAGGTTTTTATCAGCAATATTTGGGTCAAACATGCCTTAGTTGAAAATGGATCTATACTTAACAGTTACAATATCACCTTTATGCATCACTTAGGTCTTTGAGAAATTTCCTTAGATCCTTCATTAGTTTCCATTCATGGCTTTGAAAAACTTCCCAAGCATGTCTTAGGAACTATTAGTCTTCTTATAACTGTTAGCCCATGTACAATCACTATTCCATGTCATCTCATGCCCAATAACCTTAATTATAATGTTCTTTGGGCGGGCATGGATCCATGCCATGCATGCGGTCCCTTCTACCTTACATACATGACTTAAATTATACTATCATAGAGTTGTTTACGATGTTCTTACCTATGTATCACCTTTCATGTATTGTAATGACATTGAACAATTCTCTAATACCATCAGTTCTTCCAAAATTACTCAATATTTTCTAAATATGGGTTATGATATGAGTACTTACACCA
This sequence comes from Taxus chinensis, assembly GCA_019776745.2. NCBI lineage: Eukaryota > Viridiplantae > Streptophyta > Pinopsida > Cupressales > Taxaceae > Taxus > Taxus chinensis. Next base: position 577,444,490 of record CM034150.1, read on the forward strand.
CTATGGCTTCTCCAATACTAACTCAAATCAACAAGAACTTAGAATAACAACACTTTCGGATATTCCCACGCAATCTAATAAAGTTTAGATTGGGATATCATCCTCCACCCATCACTCCTTTAGAATTTTATACCACCTTACACACCTATTCACTTCCACGCATCCATCTAGAATTCATCGGTGACAATGCTTCTACCATTTTTTATACTTTAGACACTTTTAATACTGATGATGCTCTCTTAGAACACATGTGGGTTTATGATCAATTTCCTTCTTTTCACCATAAAAGGAATTATTCCCCCTCACTTTAAAATACTTCTTTCTTTGGAGATCCCAACACACCTACCAATGACACCGATTCTTTTGACACTATTTCTACTAATCCATACATCAAAGATCATTCCACCTTGATTAGTGAATAAACCATACAATATAACCTGAGAACATCTGAGAACCCACAGATTGTTTTACTATCTTCCTCTCTCATTCCTAGTGAACAAAAAGACATTAAGAAAGTATTGCATGACTTATCGGAAATTTTTTCATGGGACTATAGTGATATGTTGGATATTGATCCATTTTTGTGATGCATAATATTTTCCTTAAACTCGGTGCAAATCCAGTCCAACAAAAAATCTGCAAAATGCACCCAAAGGTGACACTCTTAGTTAAGGAAGAAATCCAAAATATACTTTACATTGGCTTTATTCGAATTATCAACTATCCCAAATGGGTATCTAATATGGTAAACTATATGGTTGTGTCCATTTTTGCACCAAATTTAGTGATTTAAATAAATTTTTTCCTAAGGATAGTTTTCCCTTACCTCATATTAACGCTATTATCGACTCTACTATCAACTATGATGTCATATCTTTCATTAATGGTTTTACAGGCTATAATCAAATCAAAATAAACCCCACTAATTAGGAGAAGACTTCTTTTACCACACCCTGGGGAATTTTTTTGTTACATTCTCATGCCCTTTAGCCTTAACAAAATTGGAGCTACTTATCAATGGGAAATGATGCATATATTCCATGATTATATTCACAATATTATCAAAGACTACGTTGATGAAATTCTAGCTAAGTCTAGACATCATTCAACCCATGCACGAGACCTACAGATGTTATTTGAACACTTACATCAGTATCGTCTCTACTTAAATCATAAGAAATGTGTTTTTCAGTGTCACAACTAATAAATTTCCTAGATATATCATCTCACAACGTGGAATTGAAATCAACCCAAACAAGATTAAATCAATTTTTGACATACCTCTGCCTAAAATTTTGCATTAACTATGATCAGTACAAGGAAAAATCTAGGCTATCCAGAGATTCATTGCACAACTTACTGATGAATCTCAACCATTTACGTGGCTCATGAAGAAGGATACCAAATTCATATGGGATAGGAAATGCCAACAAACATTTGAGGAAATAAATACATATCTCTTATAACCATTCTCCTTAGTCCTTTATTAGTTGATTGACCTTTCATGTTATACATTTTTACAACGTTTCAAGCCTTAGGGGCTCTATTGGACCAACACAATGATTCTCAATGAGAAAGAGTAATTTACTACATTAGTGGAACATTTCTCTCTTACGAATAAAACTATAGTTACATCAAAAAAACGTGCCTTGGACCGTTCTATGATGCCCGCTAAAACAACCCACTTGAGACCCAAGAAACAACCTAGGATTAGTTAGGAAAATTATGGAATAATTTTCTTTTATTTAAGAGTATCTATAACAAGTTTACCAGGAAAAAAATACCACTAACAAGTTCCAAATCAATTCAAATTCACTAGAACATAATTTTCCTTTATTAACAATTATTAGAGGTCACAAGGTCCAAAATTTAGGGTTAGTAGTTTCAATTAGGTTCAGAGGGTAAATTAACACCATACCCACTCTCTAACAGGCTTAGAGTTTCAACTTTATTTTTCTCACACTTGACACATGCAAAATTTCCCTAAATCATTTCCATTGGATATTAAATTTCCTCACCTTTCTAATGATATAAAGAAGTTTCCCTAACTCCTTATAAAACTCAAGTTATGGGCCGGTGGGCCTTGGGGTGAAAATTTTCCCCCAAGAGCAGGCTTACAGGCTGAGGTATGAAAAAATTTCCAAAAAAAAAGGTGAGTTGGCGGGTCGTGGGAAGACTTTGCAAATTTTTCTTGCATAGGGGGGAAAATTCCAATTTATGCCCACACCCCGTGGAACACCAGGGACATGTGTCGAGCTCCAATCCAAAGCAGGAAAAAAATGAGGAAAGGGTGGGGTGGTGGAGATGTTTGGGGAATTTTGCCAAAGGGGGAGATAACGGGTGAGTTGCATGCATGGGCCCACACATCCAAAGGCAAGGGCGAGAGTGTAGGGCCACAGAGGTAGATACAATTTTTTTCCAAAATCAAATTTTCAAAAAGGATAAAGTTGCATGGGTTCCTTCCCCACTGCTAGCACCCCATGGTTCCATGTGGAAGTCTTTCATTGGCTGTGGGATTGTGGACCGGTGGAGGAAAATAATAAAATTTTCCAAAATTTTTAAAAAGGTTCTAAGGAAGAAAATGATGATGCAAGTCTGCCGTTACCCTCGTGAGGACATGTGGTAGATTTTGATTGGCTGTGAGGTGGTAGGGATGGCGGGGAAAATGTTAAAAAAAATTCCAAAAATTTTATTAAGTTTTTTAAGGAAAAATTCAGGCTGCCGACCTACCAAGCTAAATTTTCCCCAAATTTTAATGCTAGTGAAGAAAAATTTAGAAGGCCATAAATTTTGATAGAAAGCTCAGTTTTGGACAAAGGAGGACTTTCTGGAAATCTCTCAATGCCATTTTTTGCACAAGAATAATAAATTTTAGATTTTGATAAATTTTAAGGGGTCAATTTTAAGAAAACGTCCTGTAGGCTCTTTAAAAGTAAACTGGTAAATTTTAACTTATAAATTTAGTTCAATTTGATCTTCTCCTTCACTCAACATGCCAAACAAACATGGAGAATTAATCTAAGAAGGATTTAGGATGCATATGAAGGGTAATTTTTCTTAATTGATTTCCAATTCGAATTTTTCAACATTAGACAGAAAAAAGACTGAAAAGTTTGGGCCCAATTTTGCAATGTTTTAAATTATTTCCTTAAATCTTTTTTGTCAAATTGAGTTCATTGATATCATAGCATGCTAAATTTTAATGTTTCAATGTTGATTATTGTTTGCAAGTTCGAACTATTCATTTTATATAAATTATTTTCCAGTTTTAAATTTTAAGACAGACATCAATTTCTAAAGGGTGTATTTATCAATTTTCATCATTCAAGTATGGAAATTTATTCTAATCCTAGTCAAATCCATTTATTTGATTTACACAAACCATAAAATAGCTAAAAACCAAAGTATGATTTATAATTTTGTCTTATTTTCAAAAGAACACAGTAATGCAATTCCTTCATACATATTTCCTTTTTCCATTTTCCAATTAGGGATTTCAAATATAGAATTTAAATATAAAAATTCCATTCTAAAAAAGGTAAGACAACTTCCATTAATTCAATTAATATTTTACAACTCCTTTTATATATATATTTTCAAAATATAGCATATGAAATACATGTCTTTCTTTTATAATAACAAAACAGAGTATATATATCTTTCACATTTCAAATTCACAACTTTCATAGCTCAATACAAATGTCTTTCCATTAATGTTTAGTATGTGAGTGTATATCTCTTACATTAATCTACCACAATTTAATTAAATAAAAGAAAGGGACACATCACTAATAAAATGCATACAATAAAACAAGTAACCACATGAAAAAATACACAAAAACCATGGTCACATTTAAGGGAAATCCCCCCATGGGAATCCCTAACAAAATGACACACACACACACACACACACACACAAAACATGTTGCCATGGTGACCTTGTTGAACTCATATAGAATTCCAATGTGGTTGGTCTCCAATCCCCTGATGTTTGTTGTGATATTTTAACCTGTAAAACACAAATACCTCCTTCAGCCTTGTGGCCATATCAGAACATCCAACATGATATAAACATAATCACAAAATCATTTATACATATAAATCACAACAACATCAAGGAAATCAAAAATATTACTTACAGTTTATATCAATAACTATATCATCATCATAAAATGTCCATTTTCTAGGTTTACTCACAATATCCAAAATCACATGTCTGAACATCATTCAAAATATATCCATGTCTAATAATATATCATCATCCACATATGAAGTTGTCTCTAATAATCATCATACATCATAACCAAATCAAGATCAACAATAATCCATGGTCCAACATCTAACATCACACTAAATCAAAACCATAATAATGTTCATAATGTAATTAACAATATTAAGATCAATATCAAAAGGTGTCAAAGGGAAGTGGGCACTACATCCCCCTCCCCTTAGACTCGAATTCCTCTTGGAAGTCACTGGAACAAATGTGGAAACTAAACTCATAATAAGGTAACATCCTACCATGTAGCTACAATCTCATCATATATATCCCACTACACCCGAACCTGATCAACCTCTCTACCTTGAAGGCCTAAGGTCCTATGGTCTAGGTTGCAAATGGGCTCCACCATCCCCTTCCCCTGATCCTACACCTACAATGATGTCTAATCTAACACATGAGAAGGATTTGCAACATATCTTCTGAGAACAGAAACATGAAAAATATCATGTATGCAAGACAAGCTAGTGGCAACACTAGATGGTAGGCCAAAGGGCCAATACACTCCAAGATCTCAAAAGGAGAAACAAATCTATGATCTAACTTATAACCTTTTCCATAATGGATAGGGATCTTATGTGGCCTAACACGAAGGAATACCTTCATGCCCACATCACAACTACGGTTGATCCTATGCTAATCTGCATACTTCTTTTGTCTATCATGTGCCTCCTGTAATCTCTTCCTGATCAACACCATCTATTGTTCCATGTCCTGTAGAAGAGCTAGTCCAAGAGAAACCTTGTCCTCTAGCCTATCCCAGCTAAGAGGTGTCCTACACTCTCTACCATACAAAGCCTGAAAAGGAGCCATGCCTATAGAAATCTGAAAACTATTATTATAGGAAAAATCCACTAAGTACAGGTAATCCTCCCATCTAGACTATTGATCCATCACATACATCCTGAGCATGTCCTCTAAAATTTAATTCACCTACTTAGTCTATCCATCTATCTCAAGGTGATATGTTGTGCTGAAATTGATTCTCGTCCCACGGGCATGTTTCATGGTAGTCCAAAAATGGGAAGTGTACAAAGGATCATAGTCACAAATGATCTTCCACGGAATCCCGTGTAACCATACAATCTCATCCAAGTATACCTGTGCCAATGTTCTAGATGTATAAGTGGTCTTCACAAGACAAAAGTGAGCCATTTTTGTCAATTTATCAACCGTGACCGTAATGGCGTCGTGGTGATATCCCGACATCAATAGCCCAACCTTGAAATCCATGGAAATGGTTGCCCACTTCCATTCCGGTATAGCATGAGGAAAAAGAAGGAAAACTGGATGTTGAATCTTGGCCTTAACTCTCTAGCACTCTAAACATTGTGACACAAATTGGGCCACGTCTCTCCAAAGTCCTCTCCAATGATACAACTATCTCAAGGTGGCATGCATCTTTTTCACCCCGGGATGGGTTGAATAGGGTGCACGATGTGCCTCTACCTCAGGCCTCCATCTCTAGGAACATAAATCCTACCTTTGTTCCCGAGAAGACCATCTACCTCTAAGGAAAAACCATCAAACTTCCCCTCAAGGGGTCTCTAAGACCTAATCTTTACTCAAAATGCAATGTAGAAGCTGTTAAGAGGAAGTTGCTAAATAATCCTTCTTTTGAAGTATGTGCTCACTGAGGTGGCCATAGCCACATGTATCTATCTAATGAGAGCATCTGCCACCACATTATCCTTCCCCTTCACATTCTTGATATTTATATGATACTCACAAAAAAACTCCATCCAATGCCACTGACGAGCATTTAGATTGGACTACGTGAAGAGGTGGCAAAGACTCAAGTGATCTGTCCTGAGTGTGAATCTCCTGCCAAGAAGAAAGTGCCTCCATTGAACTAAGGCATGCACAACCACCACAAGCTCAAGATCATGAGTTAGATAATTAAGCTCGTAATCCTTGAGTTTGTGAGACTCAAAAGCCACTACTTTGCCCTCTTGCATTAACACACCTCCAAGCCCTACTAAGGAAGAATCTATGTAAATGAAAAACTCACCCTAAGGATCTGGCACTATAAGAATAGGTGTTGTGGTGAGACATTCATTTGTTGTCCTAAAGGCCTACTCACATCTATCTGACCAAACAAACTTCTTCCCTTTTCGCTGAAGGGAAGTGATAGGGTGTGTAATCTGAGAGAAGTCCTGAACAAATCTCTAGAAGTATCCTGCTAATCCCATGAAGTTTCCCACCTCAGTCATAGTAGTGGGTGTTGGTCAATCCATAATGGCTCTAATATTGTTAGGATCGAAGGTGATACCTTCCCTAGAAATGATATGACCTAGATACTACACCTCCATCTAAAATAATGCACACTTCTCCAAGTTCCTGTAAAGTTGCTACTCCCAAAGACACTGAAGAACCTAGCGAAGGTGCCCCTCATGCTCCTCACACATATGTGAGTAAATCAAAATGTCATCTAGGAAGATGAGCATGAATTGATCTAAGAATGTCCTGAATACCCCATTCATCAAACTTATAAATACTGTGGGGGCATTAGTCAAACCAAAAGGCACCACTATGAATTCATAATGGCCATATCTCGTATAGAAGGCGGTCTTATGAATGTCTGACTCTGAAATCCTTAGCTGATGGTAACCTGGCTTAAGATCAATCCTAGAGAAAATTGTGGCTCCCTTCATCTGATCAAATAAATCATCAATGTGAGGAAGGGGATAATGATTCTTGATCGCTACCTTATTTAGCTAGTGGTAATCAATACACAACTGTAAGGATCCATCCTTCTTCACAAATATCACTAGTGCACCCCAAGGGGATACACTAGGATGGATAAGGCCCTTTTCCAATAGGCCCTCAAGTTGCAACTTGAGCTCACAAAGCTCTAGGGTGGTCATCCGATAAGGTTCTCGTGAGATAGGATATGTTATAGGAACCGGATCTATATCAAAATCTATCTCCCGTGGGGGTGGTAACCTCGATAGCTCCTCTAGAAATACATATGTAAACTCTCTTAGAATGGGGTGATCATCTAGAGATGGTCCACTAGACCCATCCTCTGATCTGTCACTAACTGTAATAGCGTACATCTGACAACCCCATCGCACACACCACTTAAGATGCATAGTGGAGATGGTGTGAATAGAAACGGGTCTCCTGACCCCTGAAATAATTGACTCAACTCCCAAATCATCTGCATAAGATATATTCTTATGGTAACAATCCATCCTAGCCTGGTGTGTAGATAAACAGTCCATTCCTAAAATGCCTCCATACGAGCCCAAAGGATACAGAGATCTAAGGTAGTTGTGACAGGTCCCAAATCCTCTACACACTCCTTAATTAAGGATTCTATAGAGATCTTTGCTCCAAAAGCCATCTCAACATTCCAACTATGACCCTACCTAACTACCACTAGCCTGCATCACTCTACTAAAGATGGTGTAATGAAAGAATCAAAAGGATTAGAATCAAACAATATAGAGGTAGGAATACCCCTGATGCGACCTATTATGTCAGTGATTTTACTTTGATGCTCTAACTGGTAGTTCTCAACCATTGCATAAATGTTGTGACTATGTTCCATGTCACCAACTGTCGGCTCTGAGATCTATGTCTTACCCTTTTTATTAGGGCTCTGTGGGCAGTCTCTCCAAAAATGTCTAGTAACTCCACAACCAAAACATCCTCCTGATCTTCCCCAATGAGTAGCACCTCTAGTAGGTGCCTTGGAAGATTGTGGTGTAGATCTTGATGATCTGGCTACTATCTACTAAGGCCTCTACTGGCGAGCTCCTACTGACTGAGCTCTAGATCCACCCTATGTCCTTATGGGAACCTTAGGAGGAGGCCCAATACTTTGACCTCTCTGTGCATCAACTCTCTATGGAGGTCGAGAAGGTGGGTGGGACTACTACCACTACTTCTGCTATTGTGGTCTAAAGGATGACTATGCTAAACTCTGTCCACCACGAGGAAGAGGTAATGACCCCCTTGATCTATTGTCCTGCATCTACTATATACGGATCCAGACTCAGTCTCTAGCCTGTTGGGTTTTTCCCTGAGTCTTCTTTTCTATATAGGCCTTCTCGATGGCCTCAGCTAATGTCTGTGGACAATGGATTTACACTACACCTCCAATGTCTAAATTTAGGCCCTGGATGAACCTATGAATTTGTACCTGCTCATCCTGCATGTACTCAACATATTGGAGTAGATCTAGAAATCTACTCTCATACTCTGCTACTGAAAGAGATGCCTATCGAAGGTCATGAAACTCATCTATCTGTTATTGTATGAACCTCTATGACAAATATCTACTCTAGAAACATTCCTCAAAGAGTTCCTAGGTTAGAATCTTAGAATCTACATGAAACTTTTGCTCCTCTGTCCTCCATCATACTCATGTTCCATCCCTCAATAGATGGATTGTAACATGGGCTTTCTTGTTGCTAGAACAAGGAAAAATCTTGAAGCAACTGCTCAAGCTCACTATTCAGTCCTCTACCTAAAATCCATCTGTGTCACTAGAATAATGTGAGGGTCAAAGCTTCAGGATCTCCCTGATGTGATCTGCAGTTGTGGTTTGATAGCCTATAGGTCTCTCTGCATGCTCATCCCTAAGCCTAGGGCTCTGATACCTCTCTCTATACTCTAAAACTCGGTCACCCTGTCCCCTCTATGGTGACTCTACCCCCTGACTAACTCTACATGGGAGTTCTCTCCTCTATTGATTCTCCATGTAGAGCTACATTAACATCCTGAAGAGTCTACAAAATCTGGGGTAGGATGGCTACTACACCCTGATCCAATGGTGGTAAGTCTGGGTCTATGTGAAAATTACCCTCACCCCATCTACACCTCATTTACATACCAAGGCATGAGTTATTTCATTTTTCTAAGTTTTATTGAATTTCCATGTTTACTAAAATATGTAATTTATAAACTAAGTTGTCTTCGAGATTTAAAACTGTGCTAGGTTTAAGTTTCATGTCCCAAGTTTTCTAGTGTGCCCAATGGTCCAATATTTTGAACCACTACTCTGATACCAAGTGTGATGCCCACTTAAACAACCCACTTGAGACCCAAGAAACAACCTAGGATTAGTTAGGAAAATTATGGAATAATTTTTTTGTTTAAGAGTATCTATAACCAATTTACCAGGTGACATCTGTGACTAACAAGTTCCAAATCAATTCAAATTTATTAGAACATACTTTTCCTTTATTAACAATTATTAGAGGTCACAAGGTCCAAAATTTAGGGTTAGTAGTTTCAATTAGGTTCAGAGGATAAATAAACACCACACCCACTCTTTAACAGGATTATAGTTTCAACTTGATTTTTCTCAAACTTATCACATGTAAATTTTCCCTAAATCATTCCCATTGGATAGTAAATTTCTTCACCTTTCCAACGATATGAAGAATTCCTTCTAACTCCTTATAAAACTCAAGATATGGGCTGGTGGGCCTTGGGGTGAAATTTTCCCCAAAGAGCGGGCCTATGGGCTGAGGGATGAAAAATTTTCCAAAAAAAAGGTGAGTTCGCAGGTCGCGGGAAGACTTTGTAAATTTTTCCTACGTAGGGAGGGAAAATATAATTTTCAATTACACCCCCCTGGACCATCGAGGACATGTATCAAGCTCCAAGCCAAAGTGGGAAGAAAATAAGGGAAGGGCCAGGTGGCAGAGATGTTTGGGGAACTTCACCAAAGGGGGAGATAAGGGGTGAGTTGCACACGCAGGGCCACACATCCACAAAAGGGATTTCTCCAAGGTAAGGGCAGGAGTGCAGGGCCACAGAGGTAAACACAAAATTTTGTCAAAATAAAATTTTCAAAAAGGATAAAGTTACACAAGTTCTGCTCCCTCTGCTGTCACGCTATGGTGCCATGTGGCAGCCTATTAATTGGTTGCGAGATTGCAGGCTCGGTGGAGGAAATTAAGAAAAATTCCCAATTTTTTTAAAAATTTCCCAAGGAAGAAAATGATGTCGTGCCTCCGCCATTGTCCTCATGAGGACACATGTGTCAGCCTCTCAACTAGCTGCAAGTCACCGAGGCAGTGGGGAAAATGTTAAAAAATTTCCCAAAAATTTTAGTAAGTGTTTTAAGGAAAAATTTGGGCCGCAGGCCCACCAAGCAAAAAATTTTCCCCATAAATTTTAATGTCAGTGATGAAAACTTCAAAAGGCCATAACTTTTGATAGAAAGCTCATGGTTTTGGGAAAACAGAGGACTTTCTAGAAATCTCTCAACGCCCTCTTTTCATAGGAACCATAAACTTATAGGTTTTTATAAATTTTAAGGGGTTAATTTTATGAAAACAGGTCTATAAGATTTTTAAAAGAAAATTGGTAAATTTTAACTTATAAATTTTGTTCAATTTGATCTCCTCCTTCCCTCAACATGCCAAACAGACATGAACAATTATTCTAAGAAGGATTTAGGATGCATTTGGAGGGTAATTTTTCTTAATTTATTTCCAATTAAAATTTTCCAACAATTAGACAGAAGAAATGATTGTAAAAGGTTTGGGCCCGATTTTGCAATGTTTAAAATTATTTCCTTAACTGTTTTTTTTTTTGTCAAATTTAGTGCATTAATATCATAGCATGCTAAATTTTAATGTTTTAATGTTGATTATTGTGTGCATGATTCGAACTGTTCATTTTAGATAAATTAATTGTCTAGTTGTAAATTTTGAGACAGAGATCAATTTCTAAAGGATCTGTTTATTCATTTTTTATCATTCAAGTATGGAAATTTATTCTAATCCTAGTCAAATCACATTTAGTTCATTTACAAAAACCATATAATAGCTAAAATGCAAAATATGATTTCCAATTTTGTCTTATTTTCAAAAGAACACAGTAATGCAATTCCTTCATACATATTTCCTTTTTCCAATTTCCAACCAGGGATTTCAAATACAAAATTTAAATAGAATAATGCCATTCTGAACAAGGTAAGACAACTTCCATTAATTCAATGATTCTTTTACAACTCCTTTCATATATATATATATATATATATTCAAACTACAACATATGGAATGCATGTCTTTCTTTTCTAATAACAGAATAGAGTATATATATATGTCACATTTAAAATTTATCAGTTTTTATAGCTCAATAGAAATGTCTTTCCATTACAAGATATTTACAAATTTCATCCAGATCAAAGTGGGAAAGGTTACAAAAGATTTTGTTTCTCAAGGTACTATCAAATTGTATTTTCCTCTACTCCAGAATAGGAACATGCAAGTTCCCTTTTCATTCCAATATGATCACAAAAAAAGTGGGGGAAAGAGAAACACTCTCCACCCATCCAAGACGTCCAATGAAGAGGAGAAGCCATCCTTCTTCATTGGCCCTCTGAGCCCCAACTAAAATGTAATAAGAAATGTATTTCAACTCATGGTAATAATCAGGATTCCACAAACACACACACATTCTTTCAACATGCACATTTCAAATTAAAAACATAGTTCATATCAAAACAGCAAGTTTACAACTGCATTGAAACACATCAAACAAATCGTCAGGCTTCTTCATTACAAGCTAAAGGAGCAATAGCTATGGTGGAAGCTGCTTATACCTCCTAATGGGAATTGGGAATCCATGTGTACCAAACTACCAATATAATTCATCACAGATATCCTTATGCCCCCCCACAATCCCTCCTTATTCTCCCCAAAAATTTCCTTATGGCCCCCACAAAGTAAGAAATCTAATTTATTTTTTTCGAAGGTGGATCCCAATCCCAAGCTACCTCCAAAATAATTCTAATGCCATTGGCATTCCCTTATACCCCCCCACATGGATTCCCCATAGCCTTCTCCTACACCATACCTATGGTAGTCTACCCAAACATCCATTAATCACACAAAACATTCACCATTCACACAAACACAAACAATAAATAAAAACATAAATGAAGAGATAAGCTCCTACCTCTCCATGGTATATTTTTTTCCAACACAGACAAGATTTCAATGTCAAAAACACAGTCCCGAAATCAGCTACCAACAAACATGACAAAGTTCTCCAATCTCCTTCCAAAATCAAGATCTCTAATCAAAAAGAAAATTTTCCCCAAGGAAGCATGCAAAATGTTTCAACAACCCAAAACAAATCAAGAGACTACAAATTTTATACAAGAGGGAAGAGGAGAGGATGAGGTGGATTCATGTAGGATGCCACATCACACATCCTCAAGTCCAACTACAAAAGTCAAAATCCATTCTCCAATGCACAATAAAGATGTGGGTGAAAATATGAAAAATAAACTTACACACTTCGAAAATCCCACACCCCAAAGGAATGAATTTAATAAAATGTAAGAAGAGTTCAATTAAATCTTACAATTTAGATCTATCCCAAAATGCATTAAAAAGGTCTAAAATAAACCCTCCAACCATATGTATGGTTGGAAAATAAAATTAAGAGGTATGGGACAATTTTTACTTGTCCCACAAGCCTCCAAAAACAACCTCTAAGGAAAAATTCAAATTCCCAAGGAGGAGGAGTGTTTCATAGTCCAAAATATGACTTACACAACTCTTACAGATACTTACACATTAATTATACATACTTACAACATTTAACATAAGTTTCAACAACTTTAATACTTACTTTCTTATGTCCTCAATTTAATTAATTAATTTTTTTAACCATATGTTTTCTCACATTAATCTACCACAATTTAATTAAATAAAAGAAAGGGACACATCACTAATAAAATACATATAAACAATAATAAAAAGGAAACACATTTATAAAATATGCATAACCCCTTGGTCACATTCAAGGTAACTCCCCCCATGGGAATCCCTAACAAAATGACACACACACACACATAAAACATGTTGCCATGGTGACCTTGTTGAATTCACCTAGAATTCTAATTGTGGTTGGTCTCCAATCCCTTGATGTTTTTTGTGATATTTTTAACCTACAAAACAAAAAAACCTCCTTCAGCCTTATGGTCATATCAGAACATCCAACATGATATAAATAAAATCACAAAATCATCTATGCATATGAATCACAACAACATCATGGAAATGAACAATATCACCTACAATTTATATACAACAACTATATCATCATCATATAATGTCCATTTTCTAGGTCTACTCACAATATTCAAAATCACATGTCTAAAAAACATTCAAAATATATCCATGTGAAATATTATATCATCATCCACATGTGAAGTGGTCTCTAATAATCATCATGCATCATAACTAAATTAAAATCAATAATAATCCATGGTCCAACATCTAACATCATACTAAATCAAAACCATAATAATGTCCATAATGTAATCAATAGTATCAAGATCAGTATCAAAAGGTGTCAAAGGGAAGCGGGAACTACATTGTCTTTGTTGCAAATAATTATGTCATATATTTGTAAGAATGAGGTAAATATCATCACCAAAGTAGACACCTTATGATACCTCTTATCCCATACACATCTATCAAGACATATAGCATGTTAGGTTATGTTCCTTAATGAATTTTATTTCAAGTTTATACCATAAAAAGAAATTAAAAGCCAAATCATCATTGATCAATTAGTAGTAACCCCCCTTCTTGATACATATCCTCTTTCTAACTCTTTCCAAAATGATTTCAATTTTTATCCTATCAATTATGACATCTAGAAAATGTATTCTGATGGGTCTCATTACCACTTTGGTTCAGGGGCCGACATAGTCTTTATTACCCCATAACGTGATCCACTCCCATTTTCATATCGATTGGAATTTTCATGTACAAACAACATTGTTGAGTATGAGGCCCTCGTTCATGGCCTTCTCACCACTCAGAAACTATTCATTTGTAACTTATACATTCATGGTGATTCCTAACTTGTCATAAAATAAGTAAATGATACATATAACGCAAAAGAGGAACACTTGATCCCATACAACATGCTTGTCAAAGATCTTTTTGCCACATTTGAGTCTTACACTATCACAACCATTCCTCGTAAGGATAGTCATCATGTAGATGCCATAGATAGTGAGGTGTCACTCATCCCACAAGATATTGTTGATAATCAAGCCACATTCATCATTACGCACTTACAACATCCTTCTATCTCCGCACTACCTCTCATAGCTTGCACCATAACATTCATTCAAGACAACTATGAATGGTTCACATCCATTTATAATTACTTATATAACCAAAACATCCTTGATAACCATTCAACCTCATGAAACACATTTCTTATGACGTGAGGCTACTCATTATGTCATCTTTGGAACTGAATTATTTAAATGTGCAATCGACAGTTGACTCTTATTTTTCTTAGGACTTGTAGACATTACTGTTAGTGCAAAATCACAGCACCCCTGGATGTTGATCAGATTTCTAGGTTGATCATACTAATATCCAGTGTGATTGCATAACATTGAATCCTTTCTCCAAGTGTGGGACTTGAAGAGTGAGAAAGGAATTTCCAGAGAAAGGTTGGTTCCTATTCCTCTGTTCAGGTGCACACGAAATATGCAGAGGGTTTTCTCAAAATCTAATCTAATCTGCCAAGGAGACAAGGTAAGAAGATGCATAAAATAAATCTAAGCTAATAGAGGTGATGCACCGAGGAATGAAGAACATATGCTTTGCCAAATTAAACACAGACCATGTAGATATAACACAACACCATGCACAGATAGCAAAAATGCAATGAAAGATCAAAAATGATAGTAATAAATATGTAAGAGGGTTTAGAAGAAACCACAGACACATATATATTGCTCAAGGATTGATTCAATACATTGCAATGGCCAAAAGGCAAAAAAAGGTGTTACAGTCTATATGGGAGGTTTGAAAACTCCACAAATCTTCTTATGAACAGGAGAGAAGGGAGGGTGTAAAGCAGAAAATGTCCAACTGCAGAAAGAAACCCCTCCTTACAATTTATAGGAAGAATGGGAGAGAAAAGAGAGAGGAATTCGAAATCTACCCCAACCACCTCTAGGTTGCATTTAATTCGTCCATCATGGTAGAAGCGGCGGGTTGTCTGTTGCATTAAAGTGGTTGTTGAAGCATTACCTCTGCTTGTTATTTCATGCCAGAGGCGTTTCTCAATTTTCTCCCTCCAGACTACACCAAAATGCAAGATTGACCCTAGAAACGTGTAGAGAATTTCAGCAGCTTTCCGTTGATACCAAGAACGTGCAAATCCAAGCTTTGGATCGAAAGATATGTCGATCTGAAGATTTAGGACACGGAACAGGTGAAAACGGATTTTGAAATATTTTCTCGCGCACTGCCACTTGGACGCCACGTGGCATGCTCTGATTCGCTGAATAATTCTCTCTCCTCTACTTTTCGGTGGGCTGTCTCTTGAGTTTTGACTTTTGGTGCTCTTGGAATATTTTCCACATTTTTTCCCACGCCCCGCCACTAGGGATACGTGGCATGCATTGGTTGGTTCATGAACCTCTCGGGCCTTCCTTCCCTTTTACCCCTTTTGGCTTAGATTTGGCCAAACTTTCCAACTCCTCCCCGAGCTCCGCACTTCTATGCTCCATTGGATACGTGTCTAATTTCTATTGGCTCGGGCCAGCGCTTCAAACCTTGCCTTTTGACCTTTTGGCTTCTCCTTGATGACACGTGGCAATTTCTCAATGGTTCTCGGGCCTGCCGGGTCTTCCGCATACTTCGCGTCCATTCGTCCCGGATGTCCCATTTTGATTTTGGACCTTTTGGGACAATTTCGGCCGGTTCGGGTATTTCTAGCCCGCTTGTCCTACTTTGATTCGGACTGACTTGACTCTTTTAGGCCGGTTCGGGTCCTTTTGTCCCGCGCGTCCCGAACTGCCCCTCAGCAGTTAGTCGATTTTCTCTCTCAGTCAAACCGGCATTTCGCACCCGCCACGTACTTTTGTCCCACTTGTCCCAAATGCTTAGTGGGCCGACTAGACTCATTTCGGCCGGTTCGGGCGGTTCGCGTACCTTTGTCCCATTTGTCCCACCTTATGCTGGACTAGGACTTAGCTGATTTTCACAATTTTTCCTAGCCCAAACTGCTTGCTTTCTGCAACCTTCTCCGAACTTTCTCAAAGCCTGCTCCCTCCTTCTTTGGCCTGGGGAGTTTAGAAAGATTCCTGAAGGGACCCTAGAAACCTGATTTTGCTCTGAATCAGTCATTTTTCTTGGAATTTGGACATCCTGATGCATGTTATCAAAATTTACCCTTGGGGGTGAATTTTGGATAACAATTTGGCGACTCAGCGGGATCATCTGCCTGCTAGATGAAAAGGCCAGTTGCCTGAAGCCATCCATTGGGCATGGAGTCATCAAATATTCTGTTAGAATCCAAACTGACTCAGAATGTGCGAGGAGGAAGATGGAAAGAGACCTGATTTTAGCAAAGACATGCATCATCTCCATGGACAGCAAGCTGTGCCAAGGCACTTAGGGAAAACAAAACTAATCTACAGCAAAAACAATGTGCACAAGCACTTGGAGGAAAGAAAATCTAATCTAGTATTTACAGATGTAGTGAACCTCCCTCTAGAAGCAACGCTTGAGATAGATTCCATTTACTGGAATTTGCAGTTCTTCACCATCTAATGAGGCCAATTGGAAAGAATTGTTGTTCTTGCACTTTGTGACCATGTATGGGCCACTCCAAATGGCATCAAATTTTGAATGCCTTCCTGGTTTTTCTCTGTCCACATCCCATTTCAACACTAGATCTCCTACTTGAAAAGATCTATCTTTGGCCTTCCTATCAAAGGTCTTCTTGATCAAAGCCTGATCCTTTTCCATTGTTTGGAATGCCTGATCTCTGATTTCTTGCAGCTCCATCAATTCTACATATCTTACCTCCATGGGCCCAAAATCTAGCAATTCCAGCTGTTTCATGAGTTCCAACGTTGGCAACTCAAGTGACAGGGGCAAGATTGCCTCTCTTCCTTCCCCCCTTCCGTATACAAGCCTAAATGGAGAGTTACCTGTGGATCTTTTGGGAGTTATCCTATCTGCCCATAAGGCTGATTTCAATTTGGTATGCCAAGCCTTCTGATTCTCATCAAGAGTCCTCCTAATGATCCTCAGCAAGTTTTTGTTTGTAGACTCGGCCTGGCCATTACCTTGAGGGTAATAGTTTGATGAAGTGCTCAGGTAAATCCCGTTCTTGATAGCCCACTCAGTAACTTATAGAATCCAATGAATGCCAATGCATTATCAGAGACTATTGTAGCAGGTACACCAAATCTGGTAGTTATCCCCTCGTAAAAGTCCAAGATGCTAGACTCATTCGCCTCTTTGAGTGCTATTGCTTCTGTCCATCTGGTGAAGTAGTCTGTGGCTGTCAAAATCCATTTGTGCCCTTGGCTCGAATTGGGATTGATGATTCCAATGAAGTCCAAACCCCATTGCATGAATGGCTGGTCAACTGAGATTAGATGTAATGGGAGGGCTGCAAGTCTCTCTTTTCCTGTGAAGAATGCACAATTCTTACATTTCTTGATCCATGCATAGCAATCACTAAAGATTTTAGGCCAATAATAACCAGCCTTCATGATTTTCAGAGCTGTCACTCTTGGTGCAAAATGGCCACCAGCTGGTCCATCATGAAACTCCTTTAATACCCTTTGAATCTGACCTGTGTTAATGCATCTCAGCAGCACTCCATTCACGTCCTTCTTGAACAAAACTCCATCAATGATGATATATGGAATAGCCTGCAACCTGAAGTGTCTTCTTTTTGCTTTGCTCATTTCTAGAGGGCACATACCCGTCTGTAGGAAATGTATCATATTCTGAGTCCAACAGGGAGTGGACGCATCATCATTTTCCTATTTTTTATCATCTTGTAATAGCAGGACAGTGTCTTCCTCATCTTCTGGGTTGTCTGGTTGTTTGGAAGCGAGCTGCTCACACAAACCTTTGCCTCTTACCAGCTTGGTGATTTTGATCTCAATGTCATACTCCATGACACGGGTGATCCATCCTGCCCTTTTCTCATTCAAATCCTTGTTGAGGAGGAAGTCCTTAACCCCAGCATGTGAGACCAGCAACTGGACCTTGTTGTTTGAGACCAAATGCTTGAATTTCTTCAAGCTCCTGATTACTGCAAGCACATGTTTTTCAATAAAAGAGTACCTCAATTCACAGTCATTTAGGCTTTGGCTGAAGAAGGCAATCGGTTGCTCATCATTATCTTTGTTCTGCTATACCAGAATGGCAGAAATAGTGCCATCACCTCCAAATGCATAGAGGATGAAATCCTTGGAAAAGTCTAGATTGATGAGAATGGGTGCCTGGGAGATGGCTTCTTTGATTGCTTCAAAACTCTCCTTGCCTTCTGCCGTCCATTTGAAAGCCATGATTTTTCTTAACATTTTGGTAATGGGTTTGACAAGGGCTGTAAAATCTGGGACAAACCTTCAAACAAAGTTTATCCTTCCCAGGAAACTCTGAAGGGCTTTTTTTGTGACTTGGCAATGGCAGAGCTCTTATGGCTTCAACCCTCTCTGGATCAATTGCTAATCCTTCCTTGGAGACAATATGGCCAAGGAGTTTCCCTTCATGTGCAAGAAAGATGCACTTCTTAGGATTCAAAGAGACTCCAAACTTTCTACACCTCTAAAACACTTGCCTGAGGTGAAAGAGGTGGTCTGCAGCATTCTTTGAGAAGATAGTGATATCATCTAGGTATATTAGCACTATCTTATTGATTAAGCCTTTGAATGCCATATCCATAGCTCGTTGGAATGTTGCTCCGGCATTCAACAGTCCAAATGGCATCTTCTTGTAAGCATATGTGCCCCATTTGGTTGTGAAGGCTGTCTTGAACTGGTCTTCCTCCTTTACCATAATTTGATTGAAGCCTAAGTATCCATCAAGTAGTGAAAACCTTTCTAAACCAGCTACGACCTGCAATATTTGCTCCATGGAGGGGAGTGGATAATGGTCCTTGAGAGAGGCTCTATTCAAATCTCTGAAGTCAACACATAGCTTGATCTCTCCACTTTTCTTTCTGACTGGAACTAGGTTGGCAACCCAACTAGAATGCTTGATTGGGAATATAATTGCTGACTCAATCAGCTTGTCCAACTCCTTCCTCATGAGAGGCTCCATGTGTGGATTGTCTGGTCTCTGTTTCTGCCTGACAAGCTTAGTATTTGGATCCAACTCGATTGTATGCTGAGCTAAGTTGGGATTGAACCCTTTCAAGTCTTCATAGCTCCAAGCAAACATGTCAGGGAATTCTTGACATAGCTGTATGAACTCATACCTTTCCTGTTCAGTTGTCATCTTTCCAATTTGTAGTGGCTTGTTCTCTTCTACCAAGATGGATGCCAAATCTTCCCTCTTGACCTGAATGTTTGCTTTCTCCTTCCTAAACTGATCATTGGTGTTAAAAATTGACTCCAAGGTGACAAGTCCCTTGGGTAGCTTGTCAGTTCTCAGCTGTATCACCTGTTCACCATATTGCTATTCCAACTTCTCTTGATTCTTAGCTGAGAACTCAGCTTCTTCCTGCAAGAAGTGGATGATTTGCTGGTCATTCTCAAATACTTGCCAATTGACATCGTTATCTGGCACTGAAGGCCTCACAATCACGTGGATGTTTGGCTATACCTTGTCTTGTTGAATGTTTTCTACAATGTCAAAGGCTTCCCCTACTGCTGCAAGCCTGTAAGCAGCTTGATTCTCTTTCCTAGGGATGGATTTGATGCCAAATCCCTCAAAATCTTCCATGAGGTCCCATACCCTGTTCTTGTAGCACCTGAGTAGGTCATTTTTGGCGGCATGCTATCCCTTGACCTGATTTACAATCAACTCACTGTCCCCAAAAACTTGCAAGTTTTTTATTTTTCTCTTTATTGCCCAATGCATCCCTTGCACCAAGGCTTCATATTCAACAGTGTTATTGGAGCATGCAAATTGAAATCTAAAAGTTGAATAATACTTTACTCCTTGAGGTGAAATAAGCATGGCTCCACCTCCTGCGCCTTGTCTACTCCTTGATCCATCAAAAAACAGTTGCCATACCTCGTTTTCATTCTTGTGGTTTGGCTTGGTGATGCTAGGAATAGGTTGACTTTCTTCATGTATACAATAGACCCCCTAGCTCCGATTCTTCTACTTCTTGATAAGGATCAAAATCATGCACCTTGCTTGCCCATTCATCAAGAGTCAAATCTGGGATACTTCCAACCTTAGTGTCGGCTTCATCAGTGCCAAGGTGATCTTCTTGATCAAATGCTGAGCAATTGGTATTAATATGACTTGGAGTATAGGGCTCAATGTGGAAATCTGCAATAGGTTCTGACCTAATTGTAGCTTTAGTTCCATACCTCATTCTGAACAGCATGCGTGACTAATCAGTGGACAAATATCCCCCAATCTTGGCAGTAAATTCCCTTGACAAACAGAGGGCAAAGAGTGGTGGAAGGTCTATGACTGATATATCTTGTAAGACAACAACATTTGGACATGCATGCAATGTAAGACTCAAATTTCTAATCACTCCAACTGTTGCTATTGCTGTCCCATCCAGCTGCACTACTCCCTTAGATGTTATTTCATACTGGAGCCCTAACTGATCAGCTATCTGTTTAGGCATTACTGAGCTACTTGCCCCGGAATCTATCATGCAATTATGTACTAGCTGATTTCCAATGATTAACGAAACATAGAAAGGGGGAGGTTTCAGCATTCTACCTTGTTGTGCTCCATGATTTCCTTCAGGCCGGGCAGCATTTGTAAGCACTTTGTCTTGCCTCTGAACCTATTGATTCGAAGTTGGCCAATCCTTTATGGCAGCTTGCAACAGATTTCTTTGGCCTAGGATGGATAGGGATTCCCACATAGATATATTGATATTTGTCTTCTTCATCTGATCAATGATACTAAATGGTGATGAAGGATCTCTCTGCTGTACCTTGATTTGCACATTTGCTCCTTGAATGTGGGCAGCAACAGCTGGCATTTGAGTTGGCCTAGGGGTTGTTCTTGGCTGCCCTTGTGCATTTGAAACTAGGTTTTGCTTGCCAATCATTTGTGGAGCTGTGGAAGGTTGTGGATTGGCTGGGGCTAACGGCTGTTCTTCACCCAAATTTCTCCTTTTTGACCTTGTGTTGACAGCAACACCTTGAGAAACTGCCTGATTCATTCCACAGAAATCCTCTGCTTGCCAATTTACCAATGTGGTATCATTTGGGGGAGGTTGTTGTTGGAATATTTCTTGTTGTTGGCTGTTTTCTTGACTACTCTCACCCTCCACACCATCACTTGTTACTATTAAAGCTTGGGTTAAAGCACCATTATAGCACATGGATTGATTATGGGGTTCATTACATGGAAAACACCATTCATACTCCTGGGCAATGTTGTTTTGTGCTGGTACTAATGCCTTAGAGGAAGATATGGCATTTGGATTATAGGGCTGGAATGGTTTATTGGCAGGAGGCCTTGTTTGATTCATATTTGCAGCTGGATTGGGTGGCCTTTGAGGCTGATATGGCTGCCTATTAGGTTGAGCTTGAGGTTGATACGAAGGTCTAAAACCTTGAGTTTGCTGTCTCTTAAGTGTGACCAGCTCATTACCTAAATTTTGCAGTTGCTTCATGACTTCTTGAAGCTCATTTGGGGCACTTGGAGATGAAGTGGAAGCTTCATTTGAACTCTGATTCCTAGGAGTGGGAATAGGAGCTAAGACAGGTACTTGACTAGTACTTGGGCTCTCTAAACTTGGATATAATGGCATTGGAGGCCTAGGAGCTAGCTTGCCAGCTTGAATCAGACAATTTTCATCTCTAATGGCAATACTAAAAGCAGCAGGGATAGTTGTGCCTCCCATAGATTGAACTAACATAGAAATATCAGAATTTAAAGCTTTAAGGTAGTATAGAAAAGCACCTTTTGCTGTTGGCCTGACTGCCACCGGAATTCTATCCCAAGATCTTTGAAATCTGAAGTTGAAGTCGGTTAGCTGCTCATTGGGAGCTCTCTTGATGGTTGTCAGCTGCTCCAAAAGAGACAAGTTGTCTCCCTTTTCTCCAAATTGATCATGAAGTGCAATACACAGCTGCTTCCAGTTTGTGATAGAGCCAGCTTCAAGGCTCCTAAACCATTGCAATGCTTTTCCCTTGAATGAAGACGCCAGCAATTTGACAGCTACTTGCATCTCATTAATCTCATGGATTGCACAAATGTTAGCAATGTCCTTGACATGATCACCAGGAGTGGTCTGATTTTCTCCAGTAAAATATGGAATGTTCTTCAATGCTGCTATTGGGATTGGATTTTGTGCATTGAGAGCAAGTGGGCTGCTACCTGTGAAGTTGACATAGGGGTTTACTGGTTGCGCCATTCTGAGTGGTCTTAAAACCCTTATATATTGAAAGAAAGGCCTGTCAGGTGGAGGAGTTGAGAGAGTTCTGCTTGGTGGAGATGGAGACCTTTGAATCCTTCTTCCTCTTTGCCTTCTTCTTGGAGACAGTTGCAGGTATTCAAACAGCACTTCCTCTTCTCCAGCTCTTGACCTTGTGATTCTTCTCATAAGCTTTTAGGCCTAACTGCTGAAACTAGTTGATTCTTCCCCTTGGAGTCGCCAGATATGCAAATAATAGCTCTTTCCAGCAAGAAAATTGCAGCAGATGCACATCAACCTGCTGCAATAAAAAAAAAATGAGACCTCCTGTCCCACCGGGCGTGCCAAAACTGTTAGTGCAAAATCACAGCACCCCTGGATGTTGATCAGATTTCTAGGTTGATCATACTAATATCCAGTGTGATTTCATAACATTGAATCCTTTCTCCAAGTTTGGGACTTGAAGAGTGAGAAAGGAATCTCCAGAGAAAGGATGGTTCCTATTCCTCTGTTCATGTGCACACGAAATATGCAGAGGGTTTTCTCAAAATCTAATCTAATTTGCCAAGGAGACAAGGTAAGAAGATGCATAAAATAAATCTAAGCTAATAGAGGGTGATGCACCGAGGAATGAAGAACATATGCTTTGCCAAATTAAACACAGACCATGTAGATATAACACAACACCATGCACAGATAGCAAAAATGCAATGAAAGATCAAAAATGACAGTAATAAATATGTAAGAGGGTTTAGAAGAAACCACAGACACATATATATTGCTCAAGGATCGATTCAATACATTGCAATGGCCAAAAGGCAAAAAAACGGTGTTACAGTCTATATGGGAGGTTTGAAAACTCCACAAATCTTCTTATGAACAGGAGAGAAGGGAGGGTGCAAAGCAGAAAATGTCCAACTGCAGAAAGAAACCCCTCCTTACAATTTATAGGAAGAATGGGAGAGAAAAGAGAGAGGAATTCGAAATCTGCTCCAACCACCTCTAGGTTGCATTTAATTCGTCCATCATGGCAGAAGCGGCGGGTTCTGGCAAAGTGGCACTTTGCCTAACAGAAGTGGCGGGTTGTCTGCTGCATTAAAGTGGTTGTTGAAGCATTACCTCTGCTTTTTATTTCGTGCCAGAGGTGTTTCTCAATTTTCTCCCTCCAGACTACACCAAAATGCAAGATTGACCCTAGAAACGTGTAGAGAATTTCAGCAGCTTTCCGTTGATACCAAGAACGTGCAAATCTGAGCTCTGGATCGAAAGATATGTCGATCTGAAGATTTAGGACACGGAACAGGCGAAAACAGATTTTGAAATATTTTCCCACACACTGCCACTTGGACGCCACGTGGCATGCTCTGATTCGCTGAATAATTCTCTCTCCTCTAATTTTCGGCGAGCTGTATCTTGAGTTTTGACTTTTTGTGCTCTTGGAATATTTTCCACATTTTTTCCCACGCCCCGCCACTAGGGATACGTGGCATGCATTGGTTGGTTCACGAACCTCTCGGGCCTTCCTTCCCTTTTACCCCTTTTGGCTTAGATTTGGCCAAACTTTCCAACTCCTCCGTGAGATCCGCACTTCTATGCTCCATTGGACACGTGTCCAATTTCTATTGGCTCGGGCCAGCGCTTCAAACCTTGCCTTTTGACCTTTTGGCTTCTCCTTGATGACACGTGGCAATTTCTCAATGGTTCTCGGGCCTGCCGGGTCTTCCGCGTACTTCACGTCCATTCGTCCCGGACGTCCCATTTTGATTTTGGACCTTTTGGGACAATTTCGGCCGGTTCGGGTATTTCTGGCCCGCTTGTCCTACTTTGATTCGGACTGACTTGACTCTTTTCGGCCGGTTCGGGTCCTTTTGTCCCGCGCATCCTGAACTGCCCCTCAGCAGTTAGTCGATTTTCTCTCTCGGTCAAACCGGAATTTCGCGCCCGCTGCGTACTTTTGTCCCCACTTGTCCCAAATGCTTAGTGGGCCGACTGGACTCATTTCGGCCGGTTCGGGTGGTTCGCGTACCTTTGTCCCATTTGTCCCACCTTGTGCTAGACTAGGACTTAGCTGATTTTCACAATTTTTCCTGGCCCAAACTGCTTGCTTTCTGCAACCTTCTTTGAACTTTCTCAAAGCCTGCTCCCTCCTTCTTTGGCCTGGGGAGTTTAGAAAGATTCCGGAAGGGGACCCTAGAAACCTGATTTTGCTCTGAATCAGTCATTTTTCTTGGAATTTGGACATCCTGATGCATGTTATCAAAATTTACCTTGGGGGGTGAATTTTGGATAACAATTACCACTGCTATCTCACAAATATATTATAGCAAGTGTGATGGGAATTTTTTCAGAAAATATTTGTCCCAAAAGCTTTTGTGCTAAGGATATTATTAACCTACAATGGAAAAATATCGTCTCTAATATACCACTTGTTGTAAGAAATTTCAAAAGCATGGTAACCTCATCACACACCCACATATTCCCTCTAACAAATTGTTCCAACTTGTCCCATCTCTCTGTGAGGACTTGACCTCATTGACATGATCAATCCTGAATCTGTCAAAGGACACAACTACATTATTACGACTACCAAGTAATTTACTAAATGGGTTGAGGCAACTCACCTATGTAATATTATTGGTACTGGCATTTTTGGTTTCTTTACCATCCATATCATCACACGCTTTGGTGTGCCTTCTGTAATAATTATTTATAATATATCTTCCTTCAAAAATAAGGACATTGAATTTTTTGTGCCAAATTCAAAATCAAACAATCATTCTCCACACCTTATCATCCACAAGGTAATGGCCAAGTTGAAGCCACCAACAATATAATTTTCAAAATACTACACAAAATTGTTGCTTCTAGTGGCAATGACTAGCGTAATCAGTTATTCTATGCTCTCTTGAGCTACTTTACTAGTGTTCACACACCTACTAACAATACTCTATTTTCCTTGGTTTATGGTGTTGATACCATTATCCCCCTTGAATTAGAGATACCCTCATTGCGAGTTTCACTCAAAGGAATTCTTAAGGACAATGAATATCAAGAAAACCAACTATATGAGCTAGAAATGTTGGATTCACATTGTATACAAGTAATTGAAAACCTTCATGCATATCAATATTGTATTATACACAAATAAAATCGTAAAATTTGTTCTCAAGGGTTAAAAATTAGCTAACTAGTCTTAAAATAAAATCAAAAATATATAAATGCAGACGCTACCCTTAAAGGTAGATTTAAGCCAAATTGGCTTGGTCCTTACATCATCACTGACAAACTCGATGGTGGAGTTTACCACCTTACCACCCTTTTGGGTAAGTCATTGAAAAAAACTACTAAATGTAATGCATCTCAAAAATATTACACCTAAAGCAATGCTCATTACCAGATGACACACTCGAGTCTCACGGTCCATACTAGATTGTTGAGGGTATACATCACAAATGGACCACATCACACTTACACATTTAATCATTCAATCTTTTCTCATGTGACATGCATAGATTACGTGATATAGAATTTAAGATACATGGTCATTTATTCTACCATCATCTCATGATAGGCTACATCTTTACCTGTTCTGATCATCACTTAGTGGTATTAGATTTAAGATAAATCACCACTCCTTTCTATTCAATTTTTTTTTATATACACTTAGGCTAAAGAGTCACAAAAATTTCATATTTATGTCATATATCATAACCACATACTCATCACAACAAATTACACATAACACATTATTCGACCATTTCTCGATGATGCACTCTCATTTATGGTTCATT
Organism: Taxus chinensis; assembly: GCA_019776745.2. Taxonomy (NCBI): domain Eukaryota; kingdom Viridiplantae; phylum Streptophyta; class Pinopsida; order Cupressales; family Taxaceae; genus Taxus; species Taxus chinensis. The sequence goes on from CM034150.1 coordinate 577,470,884, forward strand.
CTTGATTATTGAGGGGGCATACTAAATGAACCTCTCTCCATATAATTCCATTCACTTGGGGGGCATGTGGCTCCTATCATCCACTCTACAATCCATTCCATTCATCCAAAAAATATTGCATTTTATGGTTACATTTACTCTTACTTACACTTGTTTTTAGATGCTCATTTTTACCACACATGCTAGATAGATTTCTTGTATGTCATTATCTTTACCATACACACATGCATGTTTACATCCTTTTCTAGTTTTTATTATAGATACAGAGCTTCTACATGTAGCACTAATGCTTGACACACCACCTTATGGGGGAATCCACATTTATATTCTATAGGTGTTATTGTTTCATTCTTGTTCATATCACACTACTTTGGTTTATGCACGCTTTGACATACACTTTATCTGTCTAACATGCTAATGGGTGATTCATGTGTAGAATTTTTTATCTATGGATATTTAATTCCATACTTGTTTGTTACACTATCTAATATTTTTTTCTTGTTTATAGGATTTTCCCTTTGTATTTTGTGCACACTTGTTTGTTTGTGACCACTGCATCCTTGAGTGTCTTACGACACCTTGAGTGGTGTTTTATGTTTGCAACCTACATTGTCTTTCAGGGTGTTTACATTGTCTTCTTATGTTCTAGCTTACACATTGTTTGTTTTTCTTACACTCATTTTTTACGTGCATGTTCATACTAATACTTACTTTTTAGCCACTTGTTTGTGTATGCCTTGGTCTTTACAGAGCACATTCCCTTCCCCCTATAGGGCAGAGTTTCTATTTACATAGTTGGTCCTCTTTTGGGGCTGCTTTCTCCTATTTTCAATGTTGTATGCACCCCCAAAGAGGGGTGAATCATTTTGGTTTACACACTACACAACAAAGTACAAGTATAGTCCAATTTTAAGTTTTTTCCATGACACTGTGGGTTATACAGTAAGTGGGTTCAGACCAATCTACGAATTACATACACAACAGATTTTACAGGGAACATTGTCCTTATCATTATGGGGAGTAGTTATAGGTTCAAGGAACATCGAACTTTCCTCCCTAAACTTCTTTAGCCAGTGGCATCAGATAGGGAAAAAAACTAGGCAGTACAAATATCTCTTCACCACTCTTAGGGAAGCAGTTACAAGTTAGAGAATAACACAACTTTCTCCCTATACATTTTCGGCCACAGTGGTGTGAGATCACCCAAAAAAATCACACTTCACCAAAAATTACATGATATCCTTTCTACACCCTTTTGTCTCATCATGGATTAGCTGCACATGTACCTTTTTCATTTTCATGTTCGTATTATTTTTACATGTTTCTTTACATATATACATGTGTTTTTACACATATACACACATATTTGACTACTTTATTGTCTTATCTTTTGTAGGTCCATCTGTATGGTAAGCAAGTAGTCAACAAAAATAACACACACATGGTTGGTACATCACACAAAATACTAACCATGCAAGTACACTACACACATTAGCAACTACACATGCACTTCTGCCCTAGGTTCACTCTCATCACTTTTTACACTTTTACATCTTTAGTCTCCATGCTTCATGTTTTTATCACTCCACACTTTTTATAGTCCTTCAACGTGCATTCTATATCACTCTACATGGATTATCAGGTACACATCTATATTTACTTTATGTTATTGAGATCTCTACTCACCAACATAAAGTGGGGCAAAATGTAGACATAAAATCATGCACTTTGAGTCATTATTTAGTCTCGGTCTCATACTACTATTCATATGGTTCTTAAGTGAAAATAGATTAACCGATGTCTTTGGCAATTTTTACTTTACTTTCTCTCATTATTTTCAATATTACACTTGCACTTTCCCCATTTGTATTGTCATTCTAAATTTTTCTTATTTCTAATTAGGGTGCCCCAGGTACCCTAGTCCCCTCTGGGATGCCCTGGTCCTCTTTACATTTTACTCTCACCTTTTGGGAACTTTTTAGCTGTTTGAGATTTCTATATTTTTGGAGGTTAGCCTTTTTTTGGTTAATTACAAAATTAGAACAAGAGAACCATATAAATATAAAGTTATATGACCATAATAAGGGACCAAGCACTAAGCATCTATTATCACCATCTAGATTTGAATCCATCAAAGGAATCTAAAGTTACATTTTTAGTCATCTAGCTCCATAAAAATTCACACAGAGCAGTTCATCTGCATCACACTTCATAGGAGGGGATTCTATTGTTTCTATGCACTCATTTTCTACATTCTGTATCTAGTTATTTTCTCACTATTTCACAAATTATGAATAACATAAGAGCAACTTAGGGGTAGAATTACAAACAAACACATAGAACTACATTGGGTCCAAAATGTAGTGTAGTGCTTAATGATAAGTCCATCAATTTGGTAGCGGAGGACTGTCCAACCCCTTCATATGCTTTATTTTTTAGTGGTTTTGATGCTTTGTCTTGAAATTTTCTAGTGATTCTTCCATTTCCTATTCATAGCGGCATTGGGCGCGGTTCAACAACATTAATATGATAGGAAGTAAACAAAGGAAAACATCCAATGACACCTTAGAGGAGATTTTTTGGTCATTTCCGCTGACCAGGGAACCCAGATCTCATATTGGGGTTCCCATAGGCACCCATATCCCTTTCCAAGTGCCCTAGTCCCATCAAATATCTCATATCTATGCTTTCTCAGGATTCTATTTGGTCGTTTCCTCCTCGTATTCACTTAGTCTACATTTTGACATAGTCCCGTGACATATGTGAATCAACTAAGGATTTTCTTAAAACTTCTTACATATTAGGGTTTCATATTTTATAGGTTTATTTGTTTGACTATATTTCATTATTTTATTGCTTCATTTACTCGGTCATTTTATCAATCATATAGCATTATATTCCAAAAGAAAATTCTTATTTTAGTTAATCACCTTTAAGGTCAATCTCTAGAGAAGGTCATTTCCTTTTATTCTATCTCACTGCAACTAATATAATTAACACTACAAACTACTACCAACTACTTCTAACCTAATATTTCCAAGGGATCAAGGTCCATAAGAATGAAATAGTGAAATAAATAAAGGTGATGAAAATACTGTTGTATATATCTTCCCCCCGGGTAGATATAGACAAGCAGAAGAATTTGGAAACCAAAGAAGCTCAAAGTAAGATGTTTATTGTAGTGGAGCACAGAAATGAGTGTCAACACTAAAATGTATGCACCAAGGCGCAGGTAAGTGGTGCACAAAAATCAGTGTCGACACTAAAATGTATGCAACAAGGCCACGTAAATGGCGCATGACACAGAGTGTCGACATAGTAAAAGTTGTGCCTTGGCGCACGTAAATAGTGCATGACACAAAGTGTCGACATGGTAAAATTTGTGCCTTGGTGCATGTAAGAGGATGTCGACACAGATATGGATGCACCTATGGCGCACCTTCAGGAGGCGCAACATTTTGAGCACTAACAGGAGGCAGACCCTGGCGCAGATATTCAGATGGCCATAACTTTTCACAGGGAGCTCGGATTCACGCAAGGTTGGACTTTTCGGAAATCTTACGACGTCCTCTATCCAACTACGACTAGATATATTTAATTGGGTGGGAAAAATTTCTTAAAAATGAAAAATATAGTTCGCCACTTTTTGGGGTCGCTAGGGTTCTCACCTACCACCATAATGAGATAAATTAAATGCAATCTAGAGGTGGTTGGGGTAGATTTAGATTTCCTCTCTCTTACCTCTCTCATTCTTCCTATAAATTATAAGGAGGGGATTCTTTCTAAAGGTTGGACATTTTTTTTTTGCCCCTCCCTTCTTCTCTTTGGCAGGTGAACTTATGGAGTTAAAACCTCCCATTTGAAACTGTAATGCAACCTTGCCTCTTGGCATTTTGCAGTGTGTTGTATCAATATTTGGAGCAAATTAATGTATGTCTATGGATGATTCTCAACCCTCTCTATGTTCATTTGCATCCTCCTGATCTTTCACTGTTAATCTGGTTATCTATGCATGATCTTGCATTGTGTTTTTTATGGTTTGTGTTTATTGGCAAGACAGGTGTTCTTCATTCCTCGGTGCATCACCTTTGTAGTTAAGGTTTTATTTTATGCATCTTCTTACCCTGTCTCCTTGGCAAGTTAGATTAGGTTTTTAGTAAACCCTCTGCATTTTTATGTGTGCATCTGAATAGAGTAATAGGAACCGGCCTTCATCTGGAGAGCTTTTCCGATTTCGCAAGGTCCCACACTTGGGAAAAGCTCCATGTTATGCAATCGCACTGAGAGTCTCAACCCATCGAGTTGTAGAAATTTAGGAGTGTTGTGATTCACAATCAACACATACTAAAACAAGGTTTAGTTTTAACTCTAAGAGATAAAAATGTCACTTAGCATGTAAAGTACAAAAAATGAACACAAAAACTCTAAATAAAATGATCACAATAAGACTAAAATATTCTAGAGGATTGAATTATTCACATCAAACATGTATTCATTCCAAGGAAAGATATAAAACTTGCAAAACTATCAATAACCTAGTCATTCACAATTACATAGAGCTGAGGTTTGTGAAAACTTTACAAAATCGTTATAGAGGTCCACAAGCATAAGATTTGTGCTCAAAAGGGCATAACTATAAAAATAGTAGAAACAAAGTAATTCATGCCCTTACATTCATTTATATAGAAAATAGAGAAAGAAGGAGATGAGATTATATCATTCCCAAAAATTGAGAAAACCAACCACTTTTCCAACCACTAAGGTTTAATCGACATTCAATTTTTGAGACCAAGTATTCACACCAAAATTTGCATGAATCACACTCTATAAAACCATCTAGAAATTATGGTTGTGTAGTTCAAGATTTAATGTTGCTTACTAGGGTGGTTAAATATTCAAACTAAGTCGGATGTGTATTTTCTTCATTTGATATATTTTAGATTATCCCACTTGTCTTTCATGACCATTAGCATTGTTTGGTGCATTTACAATGATCCGCAACTTTGTTCTTAGCCTCCACCTCTTATTTGTGATTTCTTTTTTGTTCTGTTAGTTTGATTTTAAATTTTTGTCTCTTCTTCTTCCTCATTTTTGTTATTTTATTAATTTCATGAAATCCTTGTTGGTTTTGTCTTTCAATTTATATTGTGTATTTCCTTCCTCGTAGATTTTCTATCTTGCTTCATTCCACAGATTTTCAACCTTGTGCAGGTTTAAATTTTCCTGTGGAATTTTCATTCGTCACACAAATTTCCTTTCTTATCCCTTCATTATTTTCATTTTCTTTGTGGCCTTTTTTGGATTTGATTTCATTCTTGCAAATTATACTCTTCACATTTTTCCTTTATTTTTTATATTTTTAATTTTCCACGCTACATTGTTTTTGATCCTTGGCCCATTCTTCTTCTTCCTTTCATGGCTCTTTCAACCTTATTTTTCATGGATTTGTACTTTAAAATATTGGAACATAATGATTAAGTGGGATGGCCACCCCTTAATTAATATGGGCCATCACTATTATATAGGTTAAATATTTAATAATATGAAATAATTATCTATTATTAAATATTCATACCTAGGTAGTATACATTATGTAAGTATTTAATAATGTAAATAATGTATGTTTCTATTTATTAAATACACTAACCTAGGTATATATTTCAACCATTTTAGGTTAGAAAGGTGGGTTGGGAGAAATACCCAATCACCCTATATAAAAAGAACTTTAGGTCCTCATTTGATGTATTTGGGAAATATATCAAAGGTGCACAAATCAAATGATTTGGTTTTACCCTTGGTAATTAGGGTTTCAAAGGAGAAGGTGATATTACTAGATGTGAAATAATTTCTATGAAGTAAAAGGTTATTTTCAAAGTGGTTTTTACCCTTTGGGGTTTTCCACTATAAATATTGTGTCACATGGGTTATTTATTTCTTATAAGTATTTCTTTATTTACTTATGTGATGATGTAATGTTTATTTAAATATTTATGGTAACATTACATAATGTATTAATATTTATCATTAATGTTGAATTAATCTATAAATTGTTGAATCCTCAAAATGGTACTAGAGCATGGTTTGAATTAAATAGTTTAGATCTAATAATGTTGTATTTTTTTAATTAATTCTTATGAGTTTTTTCAACCAATCCGAAAGGGTATTTAAAATAATTGGGCCCCTTCTTTCCCTTTTTTGTAACCTAATATTTTTTCTTGGTGAAGAATCAAGGTGAATTCACGTGTGGAAAATTTAGAAATTTATTACCTCCCATGAAAACTTGTGTACAGGTAAGGGTAAACTATTTAAAATATTTTTTCTCTATAGTTTTAATATGTGCAGGTTGAATTTTGTCAATGGTAAATGAAGGAGGAGACAAAGCTCCATCAAAATAGGATTTGAATTTTTTCCATTTGAAGTGTGAAAAATGTTGTATCCTCTATAAATTATAAGGTTAATGTTGAATTTAAATTCCCTTGCCTGGTAAATGTTTTAAATCTTTTTTCATGAGGGGCCCCCGTAATAAGGGTTATATGTGTTTGATTTTATATATATGTATATATATATATATATATATATATATTATAATTATAATAGACTATTATAATGTATTCAAATATAAGCTCTCTAATACTACATAGAAGAAGAAATTCTGAAATTTCACATTCTGGAAATACACAAGTTTTGACTGTATTAAATTTGATGGTTAAATGACCTTCAAAGTAAACCAAAAATAAGGCAAAATGACAGCCATTTAGACGACAAACTTAAGTTAATAAGATTCAAGAAATTTTCACTGCATTAAAAATGATGGTCAAATAACCATCACAGCAAACCAAAAATAAGGTAGAATGAAGGACATTTAGACGTCAAATTTAAGTTGGCTGGGTCTTTGTCTACATTAATTTTTTTCAAAAATTTGATGTTGTTATGCATTCTTAGGGCTTTCTTCTTCACTTCTATATGGTTGTAAAAAATTTTATATAAGTTTGGGGTATAATACAAAGTCCTTTATATTGCAAGTTATTATTTTGATCATGGGAGGTTAATTAGTATACATTTTAATGACATAATTAGTTATGATCAAATAGTTCCTTTAGATATAATTCTATTAAAATTGTTGTTTTTTTTTATAAATATGTATCTAACTATGTGGTGCATTATATATTATAATGGGGTGTGTTTTACAGGTTCAAGAAAACAATGGCGTCGAGTTAATTTTCCCTCGATAAATCCCAAATCCTAAATGGAGCTAACTACAACATTTGGAAGATTGGGGTTAAATCAAAACTTATGGCAAGGAAACTCTGGATGATTGTTCTAGGAACTGAGATTGCGCCCACCGATCGTCAAGTGACTTTGGATAATATGAATGCATTCTCACAAGGTATGCATAGGAGGCCCTTTCCATGATTTTGTGCATAATGTGAATGATGAATATGTTCTACACATTGGTAATATCAAACATCTAAAAGAGGTATGGACATAATTAGAATCCATGCATGAAGGTACATGCTTATTTAAGATTATTAAGCTTGTTTTAGAATTTCTTACAACTCCTATGAAAGGAGATGAAAAAGTAGATAATTTCTTAGCCAAGATTAAAAATATTAAAGCACAATTATATGGATGCAATTGTGACTTAATTGGTGAAAAACTAATCTACTTTATTGTTTAGTTAAATATTCATGAAAAATTTAAGAATTTTATTTCTATCCTAAATTCTAAATATCAGAATGAAGATGAATTTCTATGATTTAAATACTTTGAGTGCTCATTTGATATAGGAAGAGAAAGTGATGACAAACTTTGACTCTAAGGAGAATGCCTCTCAGGAATTTCTCACTCAAAATTCGAAGTTCAATTCTCCCAAGTCCTTCCCTAATCAGAAAGCTTAGAACTAAATCTTCATTTGTTGATAAGAAAAAAATTTCTTCTAAACAATTGTATGTAAGATTTAATGGTAAATGTCACAAATGTGGTAAATTTAGACATAACAAGGAAGATTTCAAATCTAATAAACCTATCCATAAAAATAGAAACAAATTGTCTCTTCTAAATATAATATTAAGGAAAAAGGATAGTTCGAATGATGCTCCTAAATTTTTTGCATTATATGTTACTTTATACTCTTCCTCTAATTCTGAATGGATTCTAGATTCAAGTTCTTCAAATCATATGACTGGTATTTCCAATTCTTTATTCCATGTTATGAAAATCAATGAACGTGTATATCTTGGTGATAACTCATCGTTAGAAGCAATAGAAAAAAGAAAAGTAAAATTTGCAAATGGTGTTTTGAATAATGTTTTATTTGTTCCTAATATTTAAAAAAATTTGTTATCATGTTCACAACAAACTCATGATGGTTTATCTATTCAAATTTTGAAGGATACTTGGTACATCAAGGATAGTGATAATAATATAACTGTTGAAGGAATTCAAAGAAATGGTCTGTATATTTTTTATGATTTCTCTTCTGCATCTTGTTTTGTATCTAAGATTTTGAATAATTCAAAACTATGGCATTAAATGTTAGGACATGTTAATTATCAAAGCTTATATGAATTGTCTAGATATAATCTAGTAAAAGGTTTACATGTGTTGTCTTCTTCTCATGATGCATGTGAAGGGTGTTTACACTTGAAAAAAAGTACTAAACCCTTTCACTCACATCCTGAGGAGAGTTCCTCTTCTCCTCTAGAACTTATTCATAGTGATGTTAGAGTGCCTCTTGAAGTAGCTTCGTTAAATGGTTCTTTATATACTATGACTTTTATTGATGATTTCACCAGGATGATTTGGACATATTTTCTTAAAAATAAATCTGATGTATTTGGAAAATTTAAGGAATTTAAAGCATTTGTTGAAAACTCATCAAATTATAAAATTAAGAGACTTAGAACAGATAATGGGGGTGAATATGTTAATAAGACATTTGAAAAATTTGGTATCAATTGTGGTATTAAAAGGGAATTAACTTCTCCTCATTCTCCCCAATCTAATGGTGTTGCAGAAAGATAAAATAAGACTATTTTAGATATGGCTCTCACTATGCTTCATTTTTTAGGTCTTCCCAAATTTCTATGGGTAGAAGCAATGAACATAGTATTCTACATCCTAAATAGGGTCCCTACCAAAGCTATTCACCTTTATGACCCCATTAGAGAATTGGTCCAATAAAAAAAGTTGATGTCTCTCATTTAAAAGTGTTGTGTAGTCATCTTTCTTTATATATTCCTAAAAATAAAAGAAATAAACTTGATATGACTTCTTTTTCTTGTATTTTCATTGGATATGGTATTAACACTGTAGGTATAAGGATTTACGACACTGTAAAAGGGGAAGTAACTGAAAATTGCAATGTTGTTGTGTTGGAAAAAAATTGTTCATCTATTAATGGTAATGATATTCCTGTTCAATACTTCTAATGATGGTTCTTATTCTGATAGTGAAAATTTTGTAAATGGTCATGATGATGTTTCTTGTGTTGATGTTATGGATGTTTCTTAATATCCTATCTCCCTAGCTAAGAAACCAAAATGGGCTCAATTTATGTTAGAAATTTCAAATCCTATTGACCTTACGAAAATGACCAGAAGCCATCATATGTACCATGCATTAATGACCTTGTATGAACCTAAGCCACAATGTTTTGAAGAGTCTTCTCAAGATGAGAAGTGGATCAATGCAATGTGGGATGAATATAATTCCCTAATTCAAAATCAAACCTAGGAGTTGGTTTCACCTCCATAGAAAATAAGTATTATAGGGTCTAGATGGTTATACAAAGTAAAATATAATGTTGATGGTAGTATTGAAAAACATAAAGCTAGGCTTGTTACTATAGGTTTCACTCAGAAACTATTTATTGATTATGTTGAGACTTTTTCTCATGTAGCTAAGATGAGTACTGTTAGGGCCTTTTTTCTATTGTTGCTCAATTTGGGTGGGAAATAATCCAAATGGATGTGAAAAATGATTTTTTGAATGGTGATTTAAAAGAAGAACTTTACATGTCTCAACCTGAAAAGGATTTGAAGAAATTGGTAAAGAAAACTATGTTTGTAAGTTGAAAAAATCCTTGCATAGTTTAAATCAAGCTCTTAGAGCTTGGTACAGTGAAAATTAATTCCTTCTTTAAACAGTTAGGTTTTGTTAATTGTTCTTCCAAAAATGATCTATTCATTAAGTAAGAAGGCTCTCATATTATCATTGTATGTATATATGTATGATGATTTTCTTATAACAAGTGATAGACCTAATTCAATTCATAGAATTAAAAAAAATTGAAACAGTACTTTGAAATGACTGATTTAGGTCTCTTACATCATTTTCTTGACATGGTTATATTTAAAGATAAAAATTATATTGTTGTTTCTCAAGCAAAATATGCAACCAATGTACTAAAAAAGTTTAACATGATTGATTGTAAACCAATTTCTACTCCTATGGAAGTTAGAACTAAAACTTGATCATAAACTTGCATGTGAAAAAGTCGATCCTACTTTATATAGGTAGTTGGTTGGTAGTTTGATTTATCTAACTATAACTAGACCAAATATTTCTTATTTAGTAGTAATTACTTTAAGGTTTATGCAAGAACCTTATAGAGATCATTAGAATCTTGCAAAAATAATTCTTGGATATATTAAAGGAATAAACAATTATGGGTTGCATTATACTAATAATTAAGATGGTAACTTGTATGGATTTTGTGATTCTAATCATGTCAGTGATGTATTAGATAGAAAATCTACTTCTAGTTATGTGTTTAGATTTGGTGTAGGTGTCATTACTTGGTGTAACAAAAAATAGCTAAATGTTTCTATTTCTTCAACTGAAGCTGAGTATATAAAGTGCAATGGAAGTTACAAAAGAGGATTTATGGCTAAAGAGGTTGTTCAACAAAATAAAGATGTAGGATCCAAGTAGTGTTCCTTTGTTCTGCAAAAACCAGATCACCATATCTCTTTCACATAATCTAGTATGACATCATAGGATGAAGCACATTGAGATACATATACACTTCATCCATGAGAAAGTGCTAAGTGGTGAGATATATCTCAAGTTCGTGCCAACTAAAGAGTAGGTTGCTGACATCTTCACAAAGCCCCTAAGTGTTGTAGTGAAAAAATTGGATTTTTGGAGTTGCCATTAAGGTGGAGTGTGCATGATAATGTCACCTCTAAATGGAACTTGGTATTTGTAAAATACCTTCAGGTAAAATTATAAAGAACTTCGGGCAAGTGTAAAAATACCTTTGGGAAAGTGTATACCTCCTTAGCTTATTTTTTGGAAAGAATTATAGAAATACCTTAAAGGTGGTCTTTAGTAAACTCTTTATTGTTATTGAGTTTATTAGTAAACATCCAGTACAAGCATATTCTAAAGGATGTCCTTGAATATAAAAGGATCCTATATGCTTGGGTTCAGTAACCTTTTATGAGAACTTGTGAGAGCATGTAAAACTCACAAATCATACTTAGCCACTGATCATGGGATGATCTTTGGGATTCAAAATCCTTTTGTACCAAAAAGTCACTTAAGTATGATGAAGGTTTTATAATTCCTTCAACCTATATGCTAGCATAAACCATTTATGGTTTAAGGATTTTAAATCATGTAGTGTATCACGGACAGGTAATCTATTGGCATATGTTATCCCACTTAACATTAAGAGTGAGTGTTGGAACATAACAATTAAGTGGGTTAGAAACCCCTTAATTAATATGGGTCCATCACTATTATATATGTTAAATATTTAATAATATCAAATACTTTCCTATTATTAAATATTCAAACTTAGGTAATATACATTAGGTAAGTATTTAATAATGTGAATTATTTATGTTTCTATTTATTAAATAAACTAACCTAGGTATATGTGTTAACCATTTTAGGTTGAAAAGGTGGGTCGGGAGACATACCCAATCACCATATATAAAAAGGAATTTAGGTCCTCACTTGATATATTTGGAAAATATATCAAAGGTATGCAAATAAAGTGATTTGGTTTTACCCCTGGTAATTAGGGTTTCAAAGGAGGAGGTGATCCTACTCAATGTAAAATAAGTTCTATGAAGTAAAAGGTTATTTTCAAAGTGGTTTTTACCCTATTGGGGGTTTCCACTATAAATATTGTGTCACTTGTGTTATTTATTTCTTGTAAATATTTCTTTATTTGCATATGCGATGATGCAATGTTTATTTAAATATTTATGGTGTCATTACATAATGTATTAATGTTTATCATTAATGTTGAATTAATCTGTAAATTTTTAAATCATTGAATTCTAATAGAAACTAGATAAGTCTATGAATTTGAAATAAGTTGTCCAAATAATAATGAGTGCTTACTTAACAATAGTCAACAATAACCAACATCCCTAAAGAACATTTTTTTTCTCCTTCTAGGCCTTTCTAGCCTAATTTCCTTCCAAGGGAAGAATCCATTATAGAGGTATAAATACAACCTTCCATGGGAGATGAGATTTCTGCCAACTATGTAAAATATAAAGCTCTTCCATATGAGATCCATGAAGAAATATCACTAAAAAACTTTATGGAGTTGAAGAAAAACCAAGTTAGGCCTAGACAAAAGCTTAGACCACAAGATAAACATAGAGATCTTTATCATGCTTTGGGAAATTTAAAACTTTTTAATTTTAATGGTTCTAATAGGGTAAAACTTATACATGGATAAAAAATCTAGATCCCCTATCTATCTCTTAGGATAATGATGGAAGAGGATGCTTTCAATTTTACAACACTTCATCTTTAGGGAGTTGTACATGAATGGTGGTACCATGGGTTGATCACATAAGGGCATAATCTCATCAATTCCTATGAAGATTTTAGTAGGATATTGATAGGTAGATTTGATATAGTTGATCTAGAAGTTCACTTTCAAGAATTGGAAAAACTAAATTAGACGCAAAATAGTGGATGAATATGTCACTAAATTACAGAAGTTATCCATGATGGTACCCGATATGAAAAAAAGGATACTTGTGGTATTCTTCATTGAGGTGTTGGTTAAAGCACTCAAGGATTTGGTAAGATCTGTTAACCCTCTTTATCTTCAAGAATCAATTGGGAAATAATTGTATTTGAAGTCATCATCTCCTAAGGGTAATTTTATTCCTATAGTAAATCCAAGGACAACACCTTTTAAGCGGCCAAGAACAAACCATTTAGGGTGGCTAAAAATAGAAACACCTTTTAGGAAGCCAAGGATAGAATAATAAGAGACCATAAATGAATCAAGTAGATAGAAAGTGTGCTTCTCATTTAAGAATCCATGGACACCTGCTAATTGTTTTCTTGAAAAAGGAAAAATTCATTATATAAAGGTGATATCATATGGAGAGTCTGGTTCAAAAGAAGAGATAGAAATTAAGGGTAGTACACTTGTTATAACTGTAGGCACACAACATTTTCAACCCTTTAAATTTCATGGATTTCTTCTAAAAAATACAATATTATTGATTGATAATGTTGAAACCCACAAATTTTGTAGATGAAGGATTGCTAAATAGAACATGGTTAGAAATAAAGGATGTAAAAGGTTTTAACGTCATTGCAGCATATGGATGTTTCATGCCTTCCAAGAAAAAGGTTGAACAACTCAACATGACCTTAGGTGAACATCATATGAGTGATGAATTTTATTTGGTAAGTATAAAAGATACTGACATGATATTAGAAGTACAATGGTTACATTCTTTGGAAGAATTTTCCAACAACTATTAGAATATTTAGCTAGAGTTTAAATTAGATGAAAAATAAGTAGTACTTTAAGAGATCACTAACACAGTTTCAGCATTGGTCTTAACAAATAGAATGGAGGGTATCACATATAGTATTATTTTTTCTAGATCCTAATTGGTTCATGATTCACCCATTATATTTCACTTGTTGAGGATGTTCAAGGATCTTCATCTAGTACATATACTCCTAATCATATTAGAGCAACAAAATTCAATTATTTAACAAAGTGGATCATGGATAGGGAATTTAAAATTTCTAATAAATGTTTAGGACCCTAGTATTTATAAGAGGGTTTACTGTAAAAGAGAGTAAGAGCTAAACTTTGCATCACTTGAGGGAAAATAGTTTTTGGGAGGTGAGGACTGTAATGTCCTCACTCTCAAGATTAATCCCGGAGAAGACCCTTAGCTGATCCAATATTTTCCCATGAGATACTGGGGTGGAAAAGGGGAAATAAATTAATAATTTAAGTGCAAAATTAACTTTAATTATAAGTGCTTATGTCTTATTATTAATTTATAAAGTAACTTTATAAGATAAAGTTAAAATAAAAAGTAAAAAAATAACTTTATTGAAATAAAGTCTTACTTTCTTGAAATAAAGTATTACTTTATTTTAAATAAATTAAAATTCCAAAGTTGTGCATCCAATTTGGTGACTTTGTATTGAGATATGAGCCATGAAAAAACATAAAATGAGCTTGTCATTGGGGAATTTTTTTTCCATTATCAAATTTTTCATGAAGGGTTTGAGTCGTTACTCTAACTTTTGCATTAGAGGATGCAAACCCTCTTTTGTATTCAACAGTTGAGGATGAAAACCCTCCATTACAACCATATTTGAGGACAAAAAACCTTTGTAATATTATATGGTAACTCCATTTATCAAGGGTTATAATTGAGCTTCACATCATTTTGACTATGTCATTTTAGGAAGGGCATCTTCTAGGGTAGTTGGAGCATAATGTTAGTGGATTTCAAGGTTATTTGATAGTATATTTCACTTTGGGGAGGTGTTACAACTTGATATTCTTCAATGTTTGTCTTTGGGGGTTTGTTAAAGGTTATAATCTACTTCAAGCAATCCATCGATTAGTTGGAATTTATTTTTTAGAAACATCTCTCATTGTATGATCAAATGTCATTTTTCTAATTTGTAGCCAAAAAAATAAAGTCATAAATAAAATTGGATTGTATTTGATTCCAACATTTTTATAAAATATATTTGATGCTTTTCATTGATTTCCAGTCTTCAATGATTTAATTTTGAAGAGTTATTGCAAAAATTATTTAAAAAAAAAGCTTGCTATTATTTTTGTATAAGGGTTTTTAGGAAAATCCATATTTATTTGATTTATGCACTAAGGGAACATTTCATATTTATTTTGTATTTTTCTCATATGCCTTAAATGTTTTGGTATTATGTTATTATATCGAATGTTTTTATAGATAAATATGTACAATAAATGGGGTAACATCATAGATACCCGATGAGATCCCCATGAAGAGGCCCATTGTACTCAGAAGGTGGAGAAGGTATAGGCCCTATATGTGTGATTAGATTCTTTGATGATTTAATTATTAAAATTGTAATAATTATAAAAAAATTAGCTTCCTATTATTTTTGCATAAGGTTTTGTGGGAAAATCCTTAATTCTTTAATGTATGCACTAAGGGGACATTTCATTTTGGTTTTGTATTTTTTCTCATATTTGAATGTTTTTGTATTATGTGATTATTTTAAATTTTTATAGATAACTTATCCCTACAAGAAATTGGGTAACATCATAGATACCCCTTCTTTAGATCCCTATGAATAAGCCCATTATACTTAGAAGGTAGAGAAGATATAGGCCTTATATGTGTGAATAGAGTTAAGGGATGTTACTTTATAACTATTAGGTGATCATGGAATATGTTGTATAAGATTAAGGGTGGTAAGATCAATGATAAGTGGTGTATGTAGAGGGTGAACGATTCCAATGTTGAGGAGATGATTTCTACCTAATAATAGTATGTAATATAGAGACTAAATAAAATGTCAAGGAGAAGATGCTTAATGAGAATGTGACCAATTAGAAATAACATGGAAACTAGAAGACTTATGTTGATATGTAACCAAGGTGGATGTCCCACAAGGTATAGGATGAGAAACAATCTATGGTGTGTAAGTGTGAGTGCTAGGAGTTGTAGACACTTATAGTTTGCTCAATACACTATTATTTCTAATGGTGCACTAACACTTCCTCCTTTTGAAAATTGATGGGCACACCGCTAGTTAGGCCTATCTAACTCCCTTCCTAAGACACCCTTTTCATCATTTTTCCTCTTATAAACCATTTAAACAGGCACTTATAGCCTCATTATAACTACATTATCTTCTTATTCTCTTCTAGCTTGCTTCTATTAGCTCCCCGGAAGATCATTCCACTTTGTTGGATTGATTAAGCCCTCAAGAACCCTTCCAAAACCATAATTACTCTCTAAGAGAGATTAATTAGTCTAACCTAGGTTAATTAGCCCCTAAACATAGTCAAATCACACTTTGACATGCTAAAGTACTTTTTGGACTTTAGCCTTTGTCCCACATGCACCCAAATATCCCTTTTCTTCCAAACCAAAAACTATAAATAGGGCTATACCCCCTCCCTCATTTCCTAAGAATATTCTCTTCTTCCTAGCACAAATTATAGCAATTTGATTAGGCTTTAGTTTGTATTTCATCTTCTTTCATTTGAGCTAAAAGCATTTAATCTTGTATTTCATAGCATTAACATAGAGTAAAAGGGAAGATCCATTGGCCTTGAAGCCATTAATGGGGAGATATATTTTTCTTAACACATAAAATGAATGCTTAGACCCTCTTAGGCTCATTATTTCAAGCTTTCAAATAATAGAGATTAACTTCTTTTTCTTAGTTTGCATGTTTATTTCAAATTAATGTATGCAAAAAAGGAAACCTTGCTCATTTCTTATCACATGGTCCATTGATAAGATTGTTAAAATCCTTTCAGGTTTCTTTAGAGATTCTTACTCCAAATCCATGGCTTTCACAAATTTTTATTGAACACATTTGGCACGCCCGGTGGGACACTTATGTCCACCGTCCATTAATGGAGGTCTTTTAGGTTTTTCAACGCTTATTTTCAAGTTTTTCTTTTGAATCACTCGTTATTTCCTAATTTTTATTTATAACCCTAGGTAAATGACCATCATATATATATATATATATTGGGTTTGATCTAGAAATAGCACACTTTGACTAACAACTAACCTGTTTGCTCTTGAAAATTTGAAAATCTGTGTTTTTTGTAGGTTTTTCAGTAGGGTGTGCGTAGGTGTCCAGAAAGGGGCGCGTACTCATCAAGAACCCCAGCATACCTATCATATCAAGCATCGTACCTTTTAGAAGGTCCCCATAATTTACAAACAAAAACTCTAGACAAATGTGCACACATCTTTTTCATATGGGGTGCATATACGTCTCCCTAGACGCGTAGGTGTAAAAGCCATGACTGTGTAAAAAATAAAAAATAACCCATACACAGACATGCACGTGTCTCTGTCATATGGGGGTGTGTATACATCTCTTTAGATGCACAGGTTGTAAAATATCCAACTGTGTAAAGAAATTTATAGTCCTCTGTTTAGGATTAGGCATGTACACGTTGTAATCTGAGTGTCCATGTCAATATAGGTGCATCTCTGTCATATTGTGAGCTTTCTGTGTTTACTTCATTAGGTTTTAATAATTGTATGACTACAGGTGTACTCGTCAGGTAGGGTGTATATCCATTGATTGGCGAGCGGTAGTGTTAGTATAGGCACGCAGGTTTTTATATTAGAATTAGAATTTTTTTTATTTTGTTTTACAGTCTGCAAATTTTTTTTTTCTAATCCATCATTGTAGGTTTTTAGGACTAACAATTGGAAACAGGGGTTCTTTCTTAAACATTTCAGTTTACATAGGTTAAAAGTGTTCTTTTTTTTTACTTAGAAGTAGTTTTTGTATAAGTGTGTATGCCTCTCTCCTCGCGTCTTCCAAGGTGATCTTGGAGATCAAAAACAACCGATACAAAATGCATATAAATTGTTCAAAAAAACACTTGTTTTTATAAAAGGTTGAATTAAAACTTTTGTGTGAGTTTAGTAGGATTTCCAATTTTCGTATGCTCTTCCTTTGTGCTTTTTGGTGATCTTAGGAATCAAAAGCAAGTGTAAGTTCTCTTTTTTTACATCAATATAAGAATCAAAACATTACTGAAACTTATTGTCTACAGGACCTATCAATTTTCAAAGAAAGGAAGGGCTAAGACAAAACATAAAACCTTCTAATACATGTGTTCTTCCAGGTTGCCAAACGGTGTGCTACTTAAGACCACATTAAGCTAAGCAAGATAAAAAACACACCATATTCAAAACATTGTAATGCCAGGTTTCAGAAAATGGTACGTCTCTATCCACTCAATTGGAACATAACCCCTTTGGCATAATGCCTTAAGCTACAACAATGGGGGTGGTACCAAGAACCATAAAGTAGTCCACCACTGTGTAACGTCGTGGATGAAATAGGAAAGTGCTCTGCTTACCCACTTGACTAGTACGCCTTGTGAGTTAGAGTTGATAAGTTGTATGTATCATGACCTTAGTAGAAGTACACAATGGATGCATTCATTTCCCACTGTATTTGAAAATGGATAAAGCTGAGATACTCCAAAAGTAGTCATTGCAACTTTTTGGTTAAATCGTACCTCACTCTTAGACAATATTGTAACACCTAGTTTAGAGAAATTTTTAGGGAAGAAATTTTTTCAAGGAGACCACTTTACTAGTCCTTGTTATGTCAAGCCATCACAAAGTGATGGCTCATCTGGAATATAAACCTTCTTTGTTGAAACAAGGCAAAGAACCCTTGTGAGTTTGAACTGAGTGTCTTTTCATCACGGATATAAGCTACGTCCCACTTTTGCTTAGTTTTTTTCTTGTCTTTAGATGAGACGAAGCTCTACCTAAGTGTTTATTTAGCTTGTGTCCATCTTTTGATCAGTACCCTTGCATTCTCATCACCCATTATTTGGGGTGAGAAAGGTGCATACATCGCGTTTTTTTTTATCAAAGATAGTGCTCGTCACTTTTTTGTCTGTTTACACCCATCCACGTTTGCGGCTGGGTTTTTAAATGTCTTAAGTTTGCAAGTGCACTTTTCACATCTTTGATAAAAGTCCTTTCATCTTGATTTCAAGATCATCTTCACCGTTGTGTGTTCAGTTCATCTTTTGTCTCTTCTTGAGTTAATAGTCTTGTTCACATCTTAGACGTACAATATCGTTACTTGTATCATATTCTCATTTTTTGTGAGGAAATGGTATAAGTCCCCTTAATTCATGGTTACGCTGCTCACATGATTAAAAACTCCTTGTTATACTTATTACTTAGTTTCACTCTCAACGTCATCTTAGTCTTCTTGAAGAGTGTTGATAACTCTTTACATATATCATAATAAAGTTACCATGGTGTTAACACCTTGTTTGCTTGGTTAATGTATACAGTGACATTATTACACTATATCTATTCGCAACTTCCATTTTTCAGAAGGTTTGTCTTTCATCGGTAGTCAAATTAGTTTTAAGTATATCTTGTCAAGTGACTACGACAGGATCACGTTAGTGCTTAGACCTTGTTGGGGTTCTAAATTGGCTTACATATTGGTACATTTTTGTTGCTATCTTAGGGTATAGACTTGGAAATAACAAATTGAGTGAATCGTAACATAGTATGTGCATATGAATATTTCTTGGTAAAAAATGATTACATAAAATTACATCTACGATACATTGTGATATAATTCCAACATCCCCTTAAAAATGGCTTGCAAAAAACCATACACTTAGGGGTT
Organism: Taxus chinensis; assembly: GCA_019776745.2. Taxonomy (NCBI): domain Eukaryota; kingdom Viridiplantae; phylum Streptophyta; class Pinopsida; order Cupressales; family Taxaceae; genus Taxus; species Taxus chinensis. The sequence continues at coordinate 577,490,552 of CM034150.1, forward strand.
ACACTAGCTACATAAAAGCATCTACTAGTGATGCCTAAAATCATAAAAATGGCAGCCAAATCAAGTGAGCAACATATGGAAGAAAACCCGTTCGACACATTCCCATTTAGTGGTCATAATTTAGGACTGCTCTTCTCTCAATTCAAAGATATGGAAACATTAATTGATCATAGTGGAGAATATTCGGACTCTCCAGGAGAACCACAAAGGTTAGACCTAAATAGATTTGACAAGATCTTATATTATAACAAAGAACAAGTACTCGTGAGATTCTTGGCTTTAGGAGCTAAACTTCCACACGAGCGCGAAGAATAAACAAAGGTCATTGACCCTAACTTAGGAGAACAAATATTCATCTTAGACACAAATAATTCTTTTGATGTGGGATATGCATCCACTTCTAGGAAACATAAGGCCGTTGTCGAAGGTTAAACATCACGTAAACCTCACTTTAAGGCTTCGCATAAGGTAAAAAATGAGCAAAAGGCCTCCCCTCCTCTGAAATTCGATGAAGAAGAGGATCCCCTGGTTGAGGAGGAAATCCTCCAAAAATAGATCTTGAATTTGAGTAAAAAATTAGCAAACCTAGGCACTTCAAAAAGAAACATAGGTAAAGACAGGGACAAAAACAAACTTAACGAGTTTCAATTTGATCTTCATACAGACTATACCTTTAAGGAAACTCATGATCAAAGGTTAATATCACCTACTAAGGAGCAACTCATTCAGGATGAATTGAAATCTATGAAAGATACGCTCATAACATTACAACAGGGAAATGTAGGCTAGAACAGAAAATACTCATATGAAGAACTATGTCCTTACCCCTTCGATAAGGACGTGTTACAACAGCCTTTCCCGAAACATTTCACTGTCCCCAAGTTTGATAAGTATAAGTGTAAAAGTGATCCTCGCGATCATATAAAATACTTTTACATGGCTTTCCAAGAGGATGTGTATAGCGATAATTTATTGATACGACTTTTTCCTCATAGCCAAAGAGCCATGGGGTTAGAAGGATTTTACAGCATACCTAAGGGCTCCATTACAACATGGCCCACACTAGTAGAGAAATTTGTAAGACATTACTCCTATAATATGGAGAGTGACATCATGATGAACTATCTATGTAACACAAAACAAAAACCCAATGAGACATTTGTGGGATTTTAACAACAATGGCGTGAGTTAACTAGTCGCTTTCCCTGTGCCTTACCCAAAAAATAGTTAGTGAGTATATTTTTTCCTAACTTGAACCTAGAAATAGCCTTTCACTTGCAAATGCATTGTGGCTCAAACTTTTAACAAGCCATAGAGAAAGGTAGTCAAATTGAGAAAGTGCTTATTGCCAAGGGCACACTTAAAATGGTTATTAAAAACAAACATGAAGCCAAATCCACAAGCAAACCTAAATTATTTAATAAGAATAATAAATGTTGTTGGTGATCGCATTACAGACTCCAAAAGAGTCCAAGCCATATAGACAGGTCCACTCTTGAAACTTTCACAAGGGCCTCATCCCAAAGCACCTACAAAATTTAGGTTCACATATTTGATGGAATCCTTATCTACCATCCTAAAGTAGTTAGATGGTGTAAATATGGTAGAATATCCAATGGCAATAATGCCCTACCTAGAAAATGCTCCAAAAACCGGTTTGGTTCAAAGACAATGAATATTGTGACTTCCACCATGGCAAAGGACACAAAACGGATAGATGTTTGAGATTACGCCATTATATCCAAGACCTCATAGAGGAAGGGAAGATTGTTGTAGAGTCTCCCCTAAAGGCTGCTAGAAGCTCAAATGAAAAAATGGGTATTTTCAAGGAATCTTTTCCTGACCCATGCAGAAAAAAAGAAAAAGAAAACAAATCAAGGGAAAACTTCTAATGACTATAGGATTTTTGCCTATGTATACCCTAAAAATGATAGTCCTTATGATTCCCTCATTGGATGTATTAATGCATCTAACAAATATATTAACACCATTCGGATCTTGGAAAAGAGCTACGCAATCCGGACAAGATGTGCTCACTTAATAATACCATATTTTGTACCTACTCCTAAGGAAAGTCAATATAACTTGATAGAGAAATTAGAAAAAATGTTTGCTAAGATATCTATCCTCAATCTCCTAAAGATATCCAATGCTCATAAAAATAAATTGTTCAAAACTTTACAAAATTCAAGGGTTTCCATAGAAATCAATCCCGCAAACCTTCAAGCCATGATTGCATGCTTAGATGCCAATGATCAGATTACTTTTGACCATACTGTAATCTCACATAATAACCTAGAACATAACTTTCCATTATATCTCAAAGTGGTGATTACCCATCATAAGATCAAAAGAGTCCTTGTAGATGGGGGATTTGGTCTAAATATTTGAACCTTGAAGCTGGTAAAGTAGTTAGTCTGGTCAGAAATAGAGATGGGTGCTAAAACTATCACAATCACAACATATGACAATGAAGAAAGAGAGTCAACAGGGACTATAGTGGTCCCCATGGAGGTAGGGCCAACATGTCACAATACAATGTTCCATGTCCTTGACTTGGACCTTCTGTATAACATGCTCTTGGGATACCCATGGATCCATGTCATGCGGGCTATTCCATCAATAATTCATCAATGCATCAAGTTATATCATGAACGGTAGGTAGTTATCATTTTGGACAACCCAGAACCATTCACACATTGTAGGGCTCTGCATAGTTTTTCTCGTGCAGCTTATGAATGTTCTTCTACAGATGTTGTAGTCCCTTTACAAATGGAGGCCATGAAGAACCAAGTGGATTCAGAAATTCTCTCATGCCTTTTAATCATAATTTTCCCTCGTTGGTAAATCCATTTGCTTCACAGGAGGCCACATCAGAAAAATATGGCCCAAGTAGGTCATTCACTCTTGAGCAGGATCTGTTGATATCAAACCTATCAGTATCCCTTGGGACAAGGGGTAAGCCTTACTTTCAGTTCAAGAGCACCCGTAAGAAATTTCCTAAACATTTGGAGAAATTTGTCCATAGTGGCCTCTTTTCTGAAGAGAAAATGTTAGAAGACCCTACTAGTAGAGTACCAGAAGGCACCATTGCTTCATGCAATCAAGCACCTCAGTACGTCAAAGGTCCTCGCATGATGTTTTTCGTGGGCTATGACATGTTTAGATGTGGCATTAATGCACAAGGTCAGTTGGAGCCTATCACTATCCCTCATTTCAAAACTAATAAATATGGCCTTAGAGTAAGGCCCCATAACACTCTACCTTCTAAGAACAATGCTACTTCTTCTAAAAGTGAGGACATTTTCCCTCATTCTGATAGTGACACAGATTCCCAATGTAGCCTTTACGAAGATCTTGCCTCTACAAACCTATTCCTAGATTTGGCAGTCCTTACCTTATCTGAATACAGCCCCCTAGATAAGTATCCCATAGCCCTTATATATCTTGAGCTTATAGATTGGGATCAACAACTTCACGTGCCATTGGATTTCTTTGAAAATGATGAAACATTTGCAAAGTTCATAGGACTTAGGGGACTTTATTCCAACTTGAGACCACAAGAAAGGATTTAAGATTCAACTAGACACTTATTCCTATTTTAGGGAGGAAGTAGAGATGTGCAGAGGGTTGAATAAAAAGGTTGTAACTGAAGGTATACCTACTCTGAGAAACCGATCAAGAAATCTCAACAGAAATCCCATAGTGACAAACTCTTTGGTGAGCTCATAGAAAAACAAAATGAAGAGTCTAAATACGAAGTGATTTATCTATTCAAAGATGATCATGAACTACCACAGGAGGTCAATCTTACTCTTCCCCCTGATCCTACATGGTTGTAAGATGCTTCTAAAATACTTATTGAGGAAACAATCAGCGTCAACATTGGCTCAAATGAGAAAACTAGAATAGTCAAGTTGGGAGCTTCTCTCTCAGCTCAAGAATAAAAGACCTTTACAAAACTCTTAAAATAATATGTGGACATATCCATGTGTACATATGTAGATATGCCATGGTTATACTCTGAGCCAGTTGTGCAAAACCTCATTGTGCACCCAGAGGCCAAACCAATCAAAAAAATTTTAAGAAAGATGCATCCTAAAGTAGCGCTCTTGGTCAAAGAAGAATTGGAAAAGTTAGTTGTTGATTTCATAAAACCTATTGAATATTTAGAATAGATCTCTAACATAGTCCCAGTACTCAAAAAAAAATGTTGGGATAAGGATCTACATCGATTTCCATGACATCAGCAAAGCATGGTCCAAAAGATGATTTTCCCCTACTTAACATCAACATGATAGTTGATTCAACCGCTAGCTACGAAATGTTGTCCGTTGATGGATGGTAATTTAGGTTATAACTAGATACGAATTGTGGAGGAAGATCATCATAAGATGGCATTCATCACCCCTTGGGGAACATTCTGCTACAAATTCATGCCCTTCAGGCTTTAAAATGTCAGGGCTACTTATCAGCGGCCCATGATGGTTATCTTCCATGACATGATATGTGACATCATGGAGGATTATGTATATGATATCCTAGCAAAATCTAAAAGTAGAAAAGAACATCCTGAAGTTTTAAGGCATATCTTTGATCATCTAAAATACTATAAGGTTTGTTTGAACCCTAATAAATGTGTCTTCAATGTCTTATTAGGAAATCTCCTAGGGTTCATTGTCTCATAAAGAGGGATTGAAGTGGATCTTGCAAAGTTTATGGCCATCACAAAAATGCCACCACCTACCACTCTCAAGTAGCTAAGGAGTTTACAAGGGAAGATTCAAGCAATCCATTGCTTTATCTCACAACTTACGGATAAGTGCCACCCCTTTACTCATTTTCTCAAGAAAGATGTCACATTCAATTGGGGACCTGATTGTAAAAAATCCTTTGCGCTACTCAAATAGTACTTGTCTAACCCACCTGTACTAATGCCACCTACCCCCAGTGAACCTGTCCTCTTATACATATCTACTACCCAGTTTTCCATTAGTGCATTACTTGCCCAATATGACTTAGCCCATAAAGAGAGAGCAGTTTACTATCTTAGCCGCACCTTGATCACATACAAACTAAATTATCCCCAAATAGAAAAATCCTACTTAGTGGTTGTATTCACATTTCAAAAGCTTTTCCATTATCTCCTGAATAATAAGACCAAGTTCATATCCAAAGTTGACCCTCTCAAGTACCTTTTATCGAAACCCACCCTTATAGGCTGAATGGCTAATTGGATCATTCTCTTGAGTGAGTTTGATATTGAGTTTGTAAATCAGAAATCTTTAAAAGGACAGGTACTAACCGATCAGTTGGCAGAATCCCCTCTCCCAGGAATGGAACATTTTTCCTTATATTTACCATATGCATCCATCATGTATATTGAAGAGTCTGTAGAGTGGCAAGTTCACTTAAATGGGTCTTTTACCTTCCATGGATCTAGAGAAGGATTGGTCCTCATCACTCCAAATGACGATGTCATATCATGAGCATTCTAGTTGGGATTCCCATGTACTAATAACATTGCAGAGTATAAAGCACTCATCATTGGAGTCAGGCTAGTTATTACATGGAATATCAGATAACTACGAGTCATTGGGGACTCTCAACTTATCATAAAACAGGTTAATGATGAGTATAAGGTTAAATATGAGAAGCTTATTCCATATAATATGGTTGAAACTTTGAAGGAATATTTCACACAAGTCATCTTTGAACAAAAACCAAGGTCGCATAATAGATCTGCGGATGCTATGCTATTGGGTCTCTCTTGTGCATAACACCTTAAGAAAGAAAAATGAATTTCGTCGTGGAACATCTATAAGTACCTACATTTGATATTCTGAAGTCATGTTTGGCATGTGAATTTGTTGGTCCTTTATCCCCTTGGTACGATCCCATCTTCCAATACCTACAAGACAGAACCTTTCCCCCTGACATCACCCATTCTAAAAGGAAAGCCCTTATTTGCTACATAGCCCGTTATAACCCTCCTGGGAGGACACCCTTTATCATCATGGGTATGACGGGAATCTGCTTCATTGTTTGGATTGTCGTTGATTCAATCCAAGCAATTAAGGAAGTACATAGTGGTATTTTTGGAGCACATACTAGTGGCATGGTCTTAGCTAAGAAGCTATTGAGAGTGGTATATTATTGGCCTACCATGGAATCCAATTGTTATAACTTTGTAAAAAGCTGTGAACTATGCTAGAAGTATGGGAAATTTAATACATGCGTCGGTGCAAGCCTTACAGCCTATTGTAACACCTTGGCCATTATCTAAATGGGGCCTGGATCTCATAGGGAAGCTCCATCCTTCTTCATCAGATAGTCACACTCATATCATCACTGCCACTGAATACATTACCAAATGGGTAGAGGTTGTTCCTCTTACCTATGTCACTAGTGCGTAGATTTCAAAATTCATCATTAACCATCTCATATGTTGTTACAATATCCCCTCTGCCATTGTCACTGATAATGGTAAATCTTTCAAAAATAAAACGGTTTAAAACATTATGTCAACGCTTCTATATCTAACTTAAGTGGTCTACCCCTCATTACCCTTAAGGTAATGAACAGGTAGAAGCCACCAATAAAACCCTTTTATGGATTATGGCGAAAATGGTCAGCAAAACCAGCTGTAATTAGCATCTACAGATACATCCCGCCCTTTAGACCTATCATACTTCCATCCGCATTCCTACTGGTGCGACCCCTTATTCACTTGTCTATGGCACTAAAGTCATCATACCTTTGGAAGTGGAGCTTTCCTCTCTAAGAATATCTCTCAGAGACTATCTTGACAAAGATGAAGACTACAGAGTTTCTCGTCTAGCGGAGTTAGAACTATTATATGAAAGGAGTATCAGAGCATTCAATCACCTAAAATTTTACCAGAATAGAGTGTCCAAAGGATATAATAAATGCATCATTCATTAGGAATTTGATGTGGTGGATCTAGTCCTCAAAGAAAATCAAAAGAACGCTGTTAAAGATAGAGAAAGGAAAGGAAAGTTTGAGGCTAACTAGTTAGGTCCTTATGTTGTAATTGCAAAATATGGATCAGGGGCCTATAAATTTGCATATTTAGATGGTGAAGAGCTTCTATAACCCATGAATGCCATACACTTAAAGTGGTACTACACTTAGGCATGAAGGGAATATCAAATAAAAACTAAAAATTGGAAAACAAAGAAAAAAACAAGAAAAAAATGGAAAAAAGAGAAAAAAGTAAAGAATAGGTAGGTCATCCTCATGTGAAAATCATGCAATTATGGTGCAGGGGGTAGGTCTTTGGGTGAAAACCAATTTTGGCACTACAAGGAGGATTTACCAGACACAAGTTACTCTTACAGAAGGACAAGTAATCAGTACCACTTATTTAGATATGGCTTTCTCTGCTAGGTCTAGGAACCCTACTAGGATCACCTTTGCCTTGTCATGATCTGGTTTGTTTGCTCTTATATATGCATGAAGGACATTACCTTTGTATATTCCTATCTAATGCTGAGCATAAAAATCCCTTTTCCATCTTCCTACACATACACAAGTGGCATTCTACCCTTTTTATATTCCCACATCACGTTGGGGCATCCACGCTTCATCATTCTTGTACATTGCTTTCAAAACATAACCTTGGAAAATACAAAAACATGCAAAAAACAATACACAAAAAATCTAAACATTTAGAAAAATTCCCTTCCCGAGGATAAGGCTACTTTAGTTTCACAACACTATCTTTGGGAAACCTAGACAAAATAGTGACAAACGCAGCCGTAAAAACTTATCTCCTTAGATAAACCCAAAAACATTAGAAAATATGTCAATGTTGTCCCGCAAAAACAAAGCAATTCTTTAATTACTTTTAGTTGTTGGTTTGTATTTTTTTGGTGTACTTATTCCATGAATTGTTAGTTATTTAAAGTGGATCATTTGCTTATCAAATATTGAATCTTGTTTAATTTAAGTTGAGCATTACATTACATACATTTGAAAACTATCATGCTTGTAAATAATTGTTATAGGTTTCTTTGTTTGTTAGTATGCTTCCTCTTAGGGTTCATTCTTGCTTGCTTAGATCAGATCTCATTTTATCTCTTGTTAGAGGTTAGTGCATGTGTTTGTTTAAGTAGTAGTGTGTGTATATTTGTTTAGTTTTGATATCTTTTGCTTGTGTGTTCTTGCACAGTTGTTTTTTATCACATCTATCATCTATCATCTATCATCTCATCACATTTATAACATCATTTACTAAATCATATATATATATATATATATATATATATATATATAGTATATATATTATATATATATAAATTCTAAGTATTACATCATGCACATGTGCTAAGCTAATCATCAAATATTGTATCATCAAATGGGGGAAAGAGGGGTTGTGCATAAATCACTAATCTATCCCCCCCACACCAATATCATCTAGTATCATCCTAAGTGCTAGCATAAAAACTCAAAATTGAATCATGAATCTAAAAAAAATGTGGTGTCATCTACAGATACATCATCAAATATGAAAGCAAAAAGTATACACATTTCTGAATCTAAGATGTACCCAATACATGCAAGTACAAAATCAAACAACACCATAACACATCCATAAGTGCTGAATCAAAACAAGCAACATGTGATAAGATTCAACATAGAGTAATTTCTAATAAAGGGTATTTTACATCATAGAATTATGCCCACTCATGTCACATGCATCAGGAAACAAAATAATAAAGTACATCATCTCATAAAAATGTGTATCTGAGCCCAAAAAAGAAATCCTCTATATACAATGTGTGTCCATATACATCTATATCAACCGAAATGGATATACATCGGTACTCTATATCAAAAATACATTTAGCTGAGGCGTAAAAAGATGATACATAAAAAATGTCCACATATCTATACAAGTATAAAATGTCTAGATCAGTGATCAAAATAATACATCATCGATACAATATGCCATCAAAAAGGGGCATGCATAAAAAAGAATCAGACCTTCATCACAAGGCATCATCACAATGAATAATAATATCCAACGCTATACAGTGAAATCAGCCTTCATCAGAGGCATGAATAAAGAATGTCTATCCAAAAGAAGAAGGTCAAGCTCAACCACAGCTCTCACCCTCGTCAGGGCTCCTAGGTCCTATCACCTGATTGATGGAACAATGGTGGCTGAGGAGGACCTGCACTAGATGGACCATCAAGCTGACTAGATGGTCCTAGTTTATCCAACTGCTCTAGCATGGATTACCTAACTAATCTCAATGAGTGACCTGATCTATGTGACCTAGATCCTGTCATGCTCATCCTTGACTATCGAGGGAGTACCACTCACTACTATGAAGGACCTACCCTAAAATAGGTAGTCCTGTAGAATAACACCTCACCACTAAGCCTTATGGCACCATGGATCAAGTCAGCATCTCCTGAAGTGAGGGCTGCCTAAAGGGCAACATCTCGCTCACCTGTAATTCTACCTAAATCAGCCTCGACCTGTCTCGAAGAGGTAGCCTCTCGATCCCACTCTATAGTAACAGTCTACACCTTTGTTCAGGCTTCATCCCTCTGTGCTAGGAGAGCTTGTGATCATCTATATACATGTTCCCTCTAGGCCACAACCACTTGTAACTGAGTCTAGGACTAGTGTAGGAGGCTCAATATCTAAGCCCCCTTTTTGGCCATCTCTCACACCTGACTTTTCCATGCAACACTATCACTACCTTGAGTGGCTTGTGCCTAAGCCTGATTTCTCTCTGTTGTCAAAATCTATATTTGTGCCTGAGCCTAGTCTTGCTCTAATGTGAGGGCTAGTACTTGGGTCTTTGTTGTATCTCTCTTGCCAATCACCTGTAACTAAACTATGATGGCTTCATGTAATTGCTACTAAAGAACAGCTCACTTTCCACCTGCATTACTACTCTTCGAGGTAACAAAAGGCAACCCCTGCATTGGTAATACCTGCTGAAGAGGGGTATAGATCCCCATTGGAATGCCCACTAGGGGAAACTCTATGTCTATGACCCTATATATCTATCTCAGCCTAGGCCTAGGGCCCTGTCTCTATGGCTGCTATAGAAGGGGACCCTATCCCCTACCTCTGACATGCTCGGGCCCATCAGACCCACCCTCGTCATCATCATCGTCGCTGTCATCTCTACCCTCGCCACCGCTAGGAGGCCCCACTGTAGGAGGCCTCAAGCCGACATCTTATGCCACTCTGGGAATGCTCAAACAACATGGGAGAACACCATGGTACCATGGCCCATACTCTAATGTACTGCCCAAGTCTCTGATCTATCTAAGTGGAACCCAAATAGAAAGTTCCACCTATCAAAATCTAGCCAGTGCTCTATCGTGAGCAATATGTGGACCCATATCAAAGTGCTCTTTGGCTCTACGAGCGTACCATCTATCTGGCCCAAGAACTATCATCCCCAATCTAACACTATGAGAATTCTTCACTGGGAACTCCTCGTGCTATGATTATTTACTAATTCACAACTTTTAGTTTAGTGGATGAAATTTGGAAACACAACAACAAAGATAACACAAGAATACCATAGACTATGATAAGAAGGAATGATGATAAATCTCAAATATCAGTGTAAATTATAATATCAACATGAAATTGTTACAATCTCACCCATGAGGTACTTCAAGTGTTACTCACTTCACTTGCCTTCTAACAATAACTCTGGGAGAAACTTCACAATTACACCTCTTAATGGCTTCTTTAACACACCTTCAAACTAATGGCTTCCTTTACACACTTACTCATACAATATTTCTCACTACTTCCTTCTATGCTAAATGAGGTGGGTAGCCTCTCTATTTATAGAACATTCAGGCTTATCCATCTTATCTCTAAGATAGGATAAGAAATCTACTCTGACGAATCATATTCCATACTTTAACTCTTATCTGTACATGTAAGCTTATCTTTTAAGATAAGATAAACCTTATCATTTCACATGGGTTCCACATTTTTAGACTTTTTACAAATAAAATACACAAAATATTTATGACCTCACTCCTTGTCCTTATTACCAATATAATATTTCTAATTCCTAATCATGTAGACCCTACTTCTCTACTTACCCTAACTTTGACATTTTAACATTACCAGACCACTTACAACAAATATTTACTTTTTACCACAACATTCCTATTGTACATTTGACTATTACCATATGATACATTATTGGTGGCATCGTACTGGCAGTGCCGTTATCTTCTATCGGACACTACTACTAATTATACTTGACAACATCCTATTCCTAATACATACATTAATGAAATAGAAATTACGGAGGAAAATTTTAGTATCGACATCTTCCCCCTTCCTAGCTTCTACTCCATCCTTGGAGTAGACTATTCTGGTGCTTGGAAAATCTTCAACTTGTCGTGGTTGACCCATTTCATAATGGGAGTGCCATCCAGTTCCTCCAGTTGGTATGTACTATTTTCATGCACATCTGCTATTTTGTAGGGCCTCGTCCATTTTGGAAGAAATTTTCTGTCTTCTTTTTTTGTATCTGGAATCATATACTAGAACCAAGTCATTCACGTGAAATGGATACCAATGGATCTTTTGATCAAATTATTCCTTCTACTTCATTTTCTTCTTATAGCTTGTATCCTTCACTATTTCCCTCATTTCCTCTAGCAAATGAAGATGTACCAACCTTTCTTTTATTGAATCACTTTCATCCATCCTTTCATTTTTCATAACTCTTATAGTGGGAATATCAAACTCAATAGGAAGAACAGGATCAATGTCATAAGCCAACTAAAATGGGGAGTATCATGTTGTTGACTTTGATGTTTCCCTATATGCCCACAATGTTACATGAATACTTTGATCCCATTTATGTACCTACAAGGCTACATCTTTTGCTAGAATTTGACACAACACAAAATTTGTTCATTCCACCTATCCATTTGTGCTTGGCTTGTATGTTATTGCCTTCCTGTACTTAATAGAAAACTTATTGACTAAGGCTTCTACCACCTCATTAATGAAGTGGCTTCCTTGATATGTTACAATTTATAATGGACAACCAAATCTGGTGATAATGCATTCATATATGAACCTTGCCACTTCATCTATGGAAGTTGTTTTCAATGGCCTAGCTTCAACCCACTTGGTTAAATAATCTATGGCAACTACAATATACTTATTTTTGCATGGGGTAGTTTGAAGTGGACCTACAATGTCTATTCCCCACTTTTCAAAGGGACCAAGTGGAAGAATAGGGCATAATGGAGCTGATGAAGTCTTACGGTTACCATGTGTTTGATAAATATCACATGTCTTACAATAATTATAACAATCTCTAAAAAGAGTGGGCCAGTGATAACCTGCATCCAAGATCCTTTTTGCTATAAGTTGTCCAGAGAAGTTCCCTCCACATGTACCATTTTGGAATTCTTCTATCATCTCCTTCCCTTGATCACATCCAACTACTCTCTTGTACTTTTCATCAGGTCCTATTTGAAATAATACTCCATGCAGAATAGAATACGGATGACTGGCTTGAGTAATCTTCCTCTTAGTCTTTGCATTGACACCATTAGGAAACTTGAATTCATTCAGATAATTCCAAATATCTATGTATTCACTAGGGATTGTGTCAAGGGATAACAATGCTACAACTAGGAAATCATCATCATCACAAGATGAACCTAAACCATCATAGGCTCGAGAGAGTGCATCTGCATTGACATTCTTCTTTCCTGGCCTATCTATAATATCAAATTCAAATTCTTGTAGCAAAATTATCCATCTTGCTATCCTCCCTGATGGGTTAGACTTATTTACAATACATTTTAGAGCCTGATGATCTGTTACAACTATAAATTTTTGCCCTAGCAAGTAATTTCTAAACTTCTTTATAGCAAAAATGATAGCTAGAGCCTCTTTTTTAGTTACAATATAATTTACCTCAGCACTGCTCATTTTTCTACTCCCAAAGTAAACTAGATGTTCATTCCCATTTTTATCCTTTTGCCTCAGAGTACTTCCTAGTGCTACATCTAAGGAATCAGTGTACACAATGAATGGCTTACTCCAATCTGGATTCTTTAAAACAGGTGAAGACACTAGGGCTTGGACTTCAGTTGTTTAAAATCTTCATGCGCCTTATTTCCTGGTTCATAAGTAACATCCTTCTTCAAGAACTGGGTTAGTGGCTGTGCAATCTTTGAGAAATTCTTGATGAACCTTCTATAGTAACCTACATGGCCTAAAAATGATCTCAACTTACTTCTATTCATAGGAAATGGTAACTCTTTGATTTTTGAAACTTTATAAGGATCAGTACCAATACCATCTCTGGATATAACATGCCTTAACAAAACACCTTTAGAACATCCAAAGACACACTTTGTAGGGTTTAGTGATTCTTGTGCTTCATCTAACCTTTAAAATTATATCTCCATCTGGTGAAGGTGGTCCATCTTGCTCCCATAGATGCAAAAATCATCCAGAAATACTCTGATGAAGTTCCCAATGTAGGGTTCGAACACCCTATTCATCAAACTTTGAATCTTTTCCAGAGCATTACAAACCCAAAAGGCATAACTCTATAAGAAAACATTCCCCAAGGAGTGGTGAATGTGTTCTTCAGCTGATCTTTCTCCGCTATACAAACTTGGTTGTATCCACTATATCCATTAGCAAAACTATAACACTCCTGGTCAGATACTTCCTCCAAGATTTGATCTAAGAATGGAAGAGGGTAATGATCCTTCTTTGTTACCTTATTTATCTTCCTATAATCAACACAAATGCATAGCTTCCCATTATTTTTTATTGAGATCACAATGGGAGAAACCCATTATGAATTCTCCACAGCAAATATGAATCCTGCATTAAGTAACTTATCTATTTCTTCTTTTACAGTCTTGAAAAAATTAGGATTCATTCTATATGACATTTGCTTTATGGGCTTAACACCATCTACCAGCTCAATAGAATGTTCTACCCAACCTACTTGACAGAGTTCCTTACAATCAAAAGTGAATAGGTGTATGTACCTTCGAAATAGCTGGAGGTAGGATTCCTTCTCACTCTCCATCACAACATCACCAATCTTTATTTGTTAGAGACGATCATCAATTTCTTCTTCAGATAATTTTATGGGTTCATGAGTCAGTGTGACTGGAAGGATATCCATGACCAAAACATCAACCTTACTTTCTTCATCTTTTGTGTCCACTTCACTGGTACTAGAGTAATCATAGGGTGTCCAATCATCAGTTTCATCACTTGAATCCAAAGGTTCTACCTTATGATGTCGATGGATCACGTTTATCTTCACCCTCTCTCTACCACGTCTAAGTGTCATGAAGCCTTCATTCCAGTAGTCTCTTACATGAACTCTCCTTATCCATGGTCTTCCCAACAACATTGGGTACGCAACAGTACCATTTTTCATCACCTAAAAGTCTGCCACACATACAACACCCATAATAGATATTGCCACATTTGAAACTACACCTTCTGGTTTAGTTTTTACCTTATTTAATGACCTTAACATAAGTGTTGAGGGGCGATCAATTTTTAAACCCAACATATTCATTACAGACTCAGTCATTACATTAACTACAGCACCTCCATCAACTAAGACATCATGAATTGAAATACCATTACATAATACCTCATCTTGTGGAGTATAGGGATCTGCCCCTACCTCTAAAACAGGGACCTCAACCCTCTTCCTTCATAGAGCATTGATTCCACTTCACAGCTCCCGCCTCTTCTCAGAAGACATAGCCAAGAGTTGACCATATGTAATATTTGCAAGCCTTTTGGACAAATCTTCTAAGATGGAGTATGGTCCTTATTCCTATGAAATTAGAAAATCATGCACACCCAACTGTCTTCTCCTATGTTTCTTACTAGTTTCTCCTTTCATCTTCTTAGGATCATTTCCATCTTGATTATCTTTTTCTTTCTTTCTTTTTGTTACAAACACATCTACTTCATTATTTATTCTCTTATCTACTACATCAAAGAATTCACAGGTGCTTTTCCTTTATCAGTATCTCTTGTACCAGATGTAGAAGCTCTATCTAGATAATTATACTTATAATGACCCTTTTATAACAACCATAACATACAACTTTAGAAATATTTCTTTTTAGACCTCTATCTCCTCCCTGAGAACTAAATTCTTTTCCTTGAAGAAGATTAATAGTTAACTGACCCATCTTCTTGAGTAGATCTTCATACTCAGTAGATGTACTAGGAGAAAGATTTTTGCTCACTGAGAGTGGTTGTGGATTCTAGACCAAAGGTGTTGGTGTAGGCTCTAGTTTAGCAACAATTTCTTTGGGCTCCTCTTCCATGATTTCTTCTTGCCTTCTTGCAATCTCCTTTTCTTGTTCAATGGTAGTTGGATGATCCTACTTCACTCGTTGTCTGATCTCTAGCTTCATCTCAAGAATGAAGTGTTTAGAGAGGATAATATCCATGCCATTCATCAACCCATCCACTAATCCTTCCTTACTGATCTGGGTATCGAGCTTCCTCCTTAGCTCTAGAACATAAGCATGATAATCCCTTATCTTCTCCTTCTCTCCTTGGGATAGCTTTGTGATATCGATCATGAGATCTACATATTTCTGTTGTTCACCAAATTCTTCAAGAAAACTTTCAGTTAATAAATCCCATGAGTTTTTCACATTATCACATAGTGTTTCAAACCACCTAAGGGCTGAACCATCTAAAAAGGTAGGAAACAATTCAATCCATTGTTCCCTTCTTATAAGGCCATTACAAATACAAGATCATTTAAACTCTTGAATGAAAGAGGAAGCATCTTCATTAGATTGGGCTGAAAAAATAGGAATCTTCCCCATTTTCAAAAGTAATCACAGTGAAATACCAACCCACAAGTACAATCAACAAGACTTATGTGCACAAATAATTGGAATCACTGTAATAGAAAATAGAAATGACCACGGTAAACTATGGTAAAACTTGACTTACTGCAATAAAAACTAACTTTACTATGGTAAACACTATTCACAGTAAAAAGTGAAGTTACTACGGTAAATACTATTCACGGTAAAAAGTTACTTTACTGTGGTAAATACTATTCACAACAAAAAGTGACTTTACCATGGTAACTACTATGCACAGCAAAAACAAGGTTACCCTCTAAATGATTTTTGAATAAGTGGGAATATTTCTCCAAAAAATCCACCAATGAGGAATGGTCCCAGCAACGGAACCAAAATGTCATCCCCAATCCGGCACTATGAGAATTCTTTACCGGGAACTCCTCGTGCTATGATTATTTACTAATGCATAACTTTTAGTTTGGTGGATGAAATCTGGAAACACAACAACAAACATAACACAAGAATCCATAAACTATGATAAGAAGGAATGATAATAAATCTGAAATATCAATGTAAATTATAATATCAAAATGAAAATGTTACAATCTCACCCATGAGGTACTTCAAGTGTTATTGAACTCACTTTCCTTCCAACAATAACTATGGGAGAAACTTCACAATTACACCTCTTAATGGCTTCTTTAACACACCTTTAAACTGATGGCTTCCTTTACACACTTACTCATACAATATTTCTCACTACTTCCTTCTATGCTAAATGAGGGGGGTGGCCTCTCGATTTATAGAACTTCTAGGCTTATCCATCTTATCTCTAAGATAGGATAAGAAATATACTCTAACGAATCATAGTCCATACCTTAACTCTTATCTATACATGTAAGCTTAGATTGTAAGATAAGATAAACCTTATCATTTCACATGGGTTCCACATTTTAAGACTTTTTACAAATAAAATACACAAAATATTTATGACCTCGCTCCTTGTCCTTATTACCAATATAATATTTCCAATTCCTAATCATGTAAACCCTACTTCTCTACTTACCCTAACTTTGACATTTTAACATTACCATACCACTTACGAAAAATATTTACTTTTTACCACAACATTCCTATTGTACTTTTAACTATTACCATACTATATATTATTGGCAGCATCATACTGGTAGCACCGTTATCTTTTATCGGATGCTACTACTAATTATACTTAACAGCATCCTATTCCTAATACATACATTAATGAAATAGAAATTATGGAGGAAAATTTTAGTGTCGACAAAACATCTTGGGTAAGGCTGAAATGCCACTGACATCAATCCACTCTGTACAACTCATACATATAGCTGCGGCAACCCAAAATAAAATGCTCAACAATGGTGGTGCTAAGCTCTAGACCATCCTCTGGCCACTGAAAATGTCTGTAAGGTCTCCAGGCAATAGAAGCCTTGAGCAGCTCATCTAGATCATGCCTATAATGGTATGTGACCCCCATGAAGGGTCACACATCATCCCTTGATGGGACCCAACCCATAGTAGAAGGCTCGTTGGGAGCCCGAATTCTCAGCACACCTAGGGGGCGACCAATAGCAATGTGGTCTTAGGCCCAAATCTGTAATAAATGAGTAGGTCCTACCATCTTCTAATGGTAGTAGGTGATAAGATGGAGATCCCATTACAAATGTGCTAAAATACACTGACCCTAGTAGTAAGTCTATCCCTCCACTAAACCCAGAATCACTCCTAGGAGTCCTAGTGGAAATGAAGCACTAGTCTTGTCATGAAATAGAACTCTATTGACAAGAGCCATCATGTAGACCACTACATGGTCTAACTCTGGATCTTCTATGCATTTGGATAATCTGATAGACATCCCACATAGTGGTATGGTGGGAACACTGAATAAATGTGTGATGTGACACTTAATGTCACTCTAATGACTCAACATCTCAATAAGTTGTCCCTGGATCAAGACCCACAGGATGCGCCATACATCCTCTAATGAAATAGTCATCTCCCCAGTTAGGAGGTGAAAGCACTGGCTCTCACTGTGCCACCGCTCTACTATGGCCGTCAAGAGGCTGTGATCTAAAGTGATCTGGGGCATCTCGGCCACATAGGATAGTCCCATCACATGCAAAAGGCTTGCCAAGGTCACTCTATCCTCATCATCGAACCACGCCTCTATCACAGCCAAACGGCCATAGCACTCGCGAGTCTAGAGAATAGGTAGCATACACTATAAAATCAATGCAAGTGTTAGACATCTAATATTTTTATAATATTTTTCTAAGGAAAAATAAAGCTTTTAACACATCTAATTCACTAACTATTCTTTTCTTCTAGGTAATCTTGCCTTTTTCTTCTATAAACTTTACTATTTTCTAACTAGTTATATATTTCTCACATGCTTCTAGTGCATACCAGCCTCCTTTGGTACCTACACACCCTAACCAATGTGTACGTACCCTTGGGGATGCATGCGCACACTAACGTTTTCTTCCTTTTTTGGCACTGGCCATACAAGATGTATACGCACCCTCCATGACGCCTACGTGCCTATTTTGATGCACACGCATGCGCGTGTCTGTCCTGACCCCAACCGATGCTCATGCGCCCCTTTTTTTCTTTTCTACAGGTATGTGCATGTGCACTTGTCTTTCCCAATGGGTACGTGTACGTTTCCGTGTCCCCCGCGAAAGGAAGCGCGTGCGCGTACCTGTCAATCTTACACATACACCTACATGCATGCATAAAAATTCCTTCTACCTACCCTAAGGAACCCTAAAAAGTGTAATTAATACGTAATTAATGGGGGTGTTATGGCACTCACGAATGGTCCATCTGTTGGGTCCCGCATATACTCCTAGATGCAATCCGCATGCCTCGTCCTCCTTGGTATTCTCACCATCTCACTCCAGGGCTCTCGTTTTCACTCGCGGTAAAAATTTACAGAGGCTCTAGTCGAAATGAATTAGTCATGATTGTTTTACTAACCCTAAGTGAGTATATTAACTCGTTGAGATTCCCCTGGGGCATATTTTTCCCCGTTGTGATCATTCTAACCTTCTTCTATCCACTGTGATAATTATTTTTGTATTAAAATAATTATTTTTACTAATTGTCACAAGCTGGGGCACTTCGTGCCTTCCAACGGTCCCTTCTTCGTCGCACTGAGATAATTTACGAACCTTTCAGGCACCTTTTCCCACCTTTTTCCTCTATTTTTCATCTATTTTTCCCCATCATGATGATTATTTACGAATTTATTTTAAATAATTTATTTTCGACTCATCTTTCTTCTTGTGGGCGCATATTCTAAGCTTTTTAATAGCTTATCCTTCCCACTACCACCTATGCGTGTATTTTTAGAAGATCTTTGAACTTTTAAAATTCTTCTGACCGATCAAAAACCCAGAAAATGAAAAAAATAAAAAATATATATTTCAAAAATCACAAAAATATTAAAAAATAGCAAAATGGATTAAAATTGTTTAAACCAATCATCTACAGCTGAAATATTTGTCTACTCCATGGCACTCATCCCAGATCTTACTGACATTCTCAAAATCATTTGAGACAATGAATCGTGCATCACCAAAATCTTAAATCACCTAAACAAGCTATGATGCTTACTTCGTCTATACACTGGGGCACTATCAATTTCCTAGTACTATTTTTCGTCGTGTACATTGCTTTTTCATAGGATGGAAGTGTCCACCATCTTCCCCCTTGCATAATACACCTTTCCTGGGGCATCATTCTTCACCCTAGTCATTTATCAAAACATTTGGGACTTCATCTTGATAACAAAATATTTGTGCAACTATCTTGAACATTGTTCGTTTAAGTGTATGTGATTGTACTTATTTCCTTGTCAGGTGATTCAGTTTATTTCTCATATTGCATTGCATTCATGTATGTTGCATGGAGTTGGTTGTTTTGGTAGAGGACGGTTATTTATATCTTGGCTTTTCATGTCATTTTACACTTCCGTCACATGCTCACATTTTAATAATGACCCATGAGGAGGATTCTACTCATTATGATGATTAAAATATTGTTAGCAAATGATTTGCGGATAGCTCACAATCCCTTTTTCTTCTAGTCTCTTGTCTTCTCTGAACACTTTTCTCTCTATTTGTTTCTTTTTCGATCTTCGATCAAGTTTATTTGTCACCCCATCAACACTCGAGGGGGTATTTGTTGTCCTTCACCTTATTAATTTTTCTTCTACCCCTTCAAAAAATTTCTACTTGCTTGTGTTTGTCTACTTTCTTTGAAGCAACATCACTTACGTCACCTCAAAGAGGGGAAAATGTAGACACCGGTAGTTTTCTCAATACGCTATTATTTCTAATGGTGCACTAACACTTCTTCCTTTTGTAAATTGATGACACATCACCAGTCAGGCCTATCTAACTCCCTTCCTACGACACCCTTTTGGTCATTTTTCCACTTATAAACCATTTAAACAAGTAGTTATAGCCTCGTTATAACGACATTATCTTCTTATTCTCTTATAGATTGCTTCTATTAGCTCCTTGGAAGATCTATCCACTTCATTGGATTGATTAAGAGAGATTACTCTAATTACTCTCTAAGAGAGATTAATTAGTCTAACCTAGGTTAATTACCCCCTAAACATAGGCAAATCACACTTTGACTTGCTAAAGTGCTTTTTGGACTTTAGCCTTTGTCCCACATGCACCAAAATCTCTCTTTTCTTCCAAACCAAAAACTATAAATAGGGCTATACCCCCTCCCTCATTTCCTAAGAATCATCTCTTCTTCCTAACACAAATTATAGCAATTTGATTAGGCTTTAGTTTGTATTTCATCTTCTTTCATTTGAGCTAAAAGCATTTAATCTTGTATTTCATAGCATTAACATAGAGTAAAAGGGAAGATCCATTGGCCTTGAAGCCATTAATGGGGAGATCTCTTTCTCTTAACACAACTGAATTATTAGATCCTCTTAGGTTCATTATTTCAAGCTTTTAAAGAATAGAGATTAACTTCTTTTGCTTAGTTTGCATGTTTATTTCAAATTAATGTATGCAAAGAAGGAAACTTTGCTTATTTCTTATCACATGGTCCATTGATAAGATTGGTCAAAACCTTTGGGGGTTCTTTAGAGATTCTTACCCCAAATCCATGGCTTTTATAACTTTTCATTGAACACAGGAGTAAAAGATTTGTATGCGGGGTTGGGTTATGGCATTGTGGAATCATCAAATGGAGTGCCCCTATTTGTAACCACTTGACTATTATGAATGAACTTTAAAAAATGATTCAAAATTGAAGGTATGGATGTGAAGGTGAAAATACAAGAATAACATAAGATCATGTTGCATAAAAGAGAGAATATACCACTAAGAACATGAGGTCAAATAAAATATCTTAGCATAAGATGGAGAACAATAAACCCTATGTTTGTTTTATGATCAACTATGACATCCTTTTTATTAAATCTATAAGATAATAGTATTGTGAACGTTCATAGATTATGGGGAGTAGTATGATACAACAAAACATTTTATATGGGATGTTGATCAACTGATGTGGGAATATAAATTATATTAGAAACAAAACCAGGTACCACATTTGTATCATCAAAACTAATAATTAACAAGATAATGATAGTAACATAAGTACCAATCATAACATCAAATTCATGATGAAAGTGGAGGCAATACAGTGCAGTAAGCAATATGTAATTTTGAGGTATATTTTGTATTAGCATATTCTAACATTGGATCACTAAATATCTTGAGTTTGAAATTTTCATTAGTAGGTTTACACAGAGATAAAGACTCAAATTTAATGGTACTAACAATGAAGATATATTGTACAACACGAGGAAACTTGAAATAACAATTAATAGCATAACCAATATATCGATGGTAGTCATAATGGGCATTACCATAAAAATTCTTGATATGAGGGGTTCTTACATCAAACTTAAGTGGTGGAGGGAGAGATAAAATATTACACTTGATTAATTATTTGAGTACTTGTTGCACTGGGTTAGGTAAACATGTGAATTTTCAAAGATGAGGTTGTAATTATAGCTTTGTAGTTTGATATGCAATGTTGATAGTGGATTTGACATTATGTTTCTCATCATTAACATTATCCTTAAAGTAGTCTTGTCTTAAAATTTATCATTAGGTGTTTTAGAATAGCTAGCCACATATTTAAGTTTTTTCATGTGAAGTACCTTAGCTTCACATTCTTTTAGAGTATGACACATATGATCAATAGAATTAAAATTATTAAAAATAATTGATTCTTGCAAAGGTAACAAGATAATCTAGGTGAAAATATATTTTAATTCATTATATGATAGAATATTATTCATCTTAGTAAGAATAGTCTTGTAGCATGACATATAATCACCGATGGGTTCATTGGAACCTCATCACATTTTTTCCATTTTAGCGTATGATACTTTGTCTCGAATGTTGATAAAAAATATGTAAGGAAAATATTTTATGAATGAGTGAAAGTATAAACATAATCTATAGGCATATCATAAAACCATTATAGGGGGAAATACTTGAGATTACATGGGAATATTTTAAAAATAAATGTATCATTTGAAGAATAATCCAATCAAGAAACATGAAATTCTTGAAGAAATTATTTGGTTCCACCCTAGCTATCATAGATAGGAATCTTAGGAGAAATAAAAATAATATGCAAAGGGTAAGAGGCTACATCAAGTGTAAGTGGGTTATGGAGAAACTATGTAGAATCCATAGGATGAAAGAAAGTATATGCACCTTGTTGTAGTTGTGTGAAAATTTGATCTTTTAAAGTATGAACAAGGGATTCAATATCTTGTTTGTTAGAAGAATAAACATGTTAGGCATAATTATTGTAGATAGGATATGTTGGTATAATGATGGTAACGGAATGTTCATAAAAATTTTGTGAAGGGGGAGACTAGATTCTCCCCGTGGTATATATTACTAATGTAGGGATGGTAGATGTGTGTAAAACATATGATGCAAGAGGATTGAGATGAATAGTAAAATAGATAACACTATTTTTGAGTTAAGCATGGGTAGTATAAAGAAGAATATCAATAATATTAGGATTTTCTTTAAAAAAATGAGCAGAATGGTGTGCCTCATCAATTAAAACAACATGATTGTTAGCAATGTTTTGAGACTAGACCATTCACCTTGGAGAGTATTAGATAAAATCATGAATACAAAATGAGAAAAAAATCAGTAAAAACATAAGGGAACCAACGAAGATGTGTAAAATTATAATAGATAGGATAAGTATATGTTTCTCCATTTACACATGAAGTAGAAGTGGATTCTTGACATGAGGAACTTATAACAAGCATAGAGAAGGAATCCTTGGATTAGACATAGAGATGATGATAATTTTCCAGAACATTAGGGGTCATAATGTGTCAAAATTTGTGGATAAAAACCATAATGTTTCATCAAAATATAAAGCTCTAGAGCCACTAATGTTGGAGCAATATATTAAATATAGTAGTCAGGTTCACAAAATCTTTACATCATAATTAAACCTAATAATTTGGAATGTATGAAACAATAAGGAAGATATAAGGGTTTGTAACAAGTAAAATATTCTAATCTAATAAAATTCTAACATTGATCATTCATATTCAAAATAATACATTACATTAAACATTGATTAATATATTCATACATATAACAACTAATAAACAATAAGTACTTACTCAAATACACAAGAGGAGAGATATAATTATCTATATAGGATAAATCAGTATGATCTAGATGTGTGTGATAGTGGAACAAATTTATCAGGAACCGTAAATTTCGTAGTGAAATTTGAGCTAAAAACCCACCAGGGGATTGAAACTATAACTATCATATACCCTGTTGGTCTGAAAATCTATCGGGTAGAAATATCTACGGATAGATGAGCCAATAGTGTGTAGGGAATAGCCCCTCTTTGAGCTAGCAAAGTGAAACTGGTTTATTGCTATTCTACCAACATGAATCTGTGTAAGTCCAATAGTATTCCACCTTCAGGGGTTTGGGATCTCATCCCGATTGGGGTATTTCTAACTATGAAAAGAAGGGAATGAAGTGGGGAGAGGAGATAGGATAGATCTGAAGGGAGAAAAGAAATGAATTCCAAAGTATAAAGGTCATAGGGTTTATGTTTTGGGCTGGTAGTAAACAAAGCCAAACCTACTTGCATAAATGAACAAAGCAATACTGATGAGCAAATGACAAAAAAGTAGAGATAGATCTAACAACATAAATATACAGATCTAACATAAGAAAGGTATGATGCATAACACATGTATTAAACACAAAGTCTCAATATTTGTATTAATATTTTCTTCTATTACAAAAACTACAAAGTATTTTCTTCTCACTTCTATTTTTCATCTAAAAAGTGTCCACCCCTAAATACAACAAGTATTCAAGTATATATAGAAGGAGAAGGAGAGAGAGAAGGCAAAAAGAAACCAATAACTTAATTAAAAAATATTTACAAAATATCTAAACGTCAACTGTTGACTTTGGGCAACTTAGTAGATAACAACATCCCATGGTGCAACATGGATGATGTCATCATTTGTGCCAACATACTTTTAGATATTACAAAAAGAAAGCCAAGAAGAGGAAGGCTATTCGTAGTCATCTCACTGCTGGAAGGGAGTATCCTATTTTTTCTCATGAGAGGCAATGTGGAATTGGGCCCGATACTCCATGAATTTAGTGATCATTGGTTGGAGTTGATCCTACGCGGGACCCTTGGTGTGATCGTCAATGACTTCACAAGTCTCTCGTTCATCTCTAAGATTTTCTGGGAGTTTGAAGTATTCATTACCTACCTCCATTAGGTATCCCATAAAGTCATGGCAGGCCAGAAGGTTGTTGATGGATTCAGCGTCGAAAGTAGCTTCTGGCCCTAACCCTTGCGAGATGATCTCTTTAAAGATCTGAATGGTTTCATCTACCTTCCTCAAGGTGAATGATGGAGTGAGAAAGCTCAAAAACATTCTTAGGAAAATTTTCTCCATCTAATGTATTACATCCAGGGCTTCCTCTTTGACCTTGTCAATCTTCTCCAAGACAAATTCCATCTGATCGACCTGGTAGTCCAAAGCAATAAGGACTTTGTTGGGTGCTCTAGGGTGATCGAAGACACCGAATTTAACTAAATCATCGACTGAGTAGTCAAGCATCTTCTAGAATGTCTCATGTTGTAACCTAGCATGGTCCAACTCTTCGGAGATAGGTCCTGCAATCGCCTGGAGTTCCTTGCTTGCCTGACCAATATTCTGATATAACTCGGTGAACTTGACGATTAGTTCATCACTATCTTTGAGGATGTGGTCACTCCAGGTGGATACTGCCATGCCTTGTTTTTCCGATCTTGGCGTATTTGTTAATCTTATCCTGACTAAGAGCCTCAGGAGTTTCAGTGGCAGTTGTAGGAGGTACACTGCCCATTTTCTGCAGGGCTTGGAGAAGATGTTTAATTTGCTCTTTTAGTATCCTCTTTTCTTCCTTTGCTTCCTGAAGCTTCTTACAAAGGGAATCTACTGCAGATAGGGCCTCCCCTTGTAGGCTCTCAGAGGACATTCCCATTGTGACTTGTGTTACTATATAATCTGTAGGAGACAGATCCTTTTTATCCTTTGTGGGATCGGGATACGCGATCTCCATTACTCTTTCACCTAAGGTGCTCTGAGAGAAGTAGTTTATTAGCTTCTACTTCTTAGCTCCTTTTGTTGGAATTACAGAGAAGTCCATAGGTGAAATGGGGAATTTCCTCTTTTGCTGGCTTAGGTGTTGGGAGATCCATGCTAGAGTTAAGGGAGTGGGACCAGCGGGAGAAGAAGGAATGGTGGAAGAAGAAGGAGAAACTATAGTGTACTTGGAGAAATCGGTTGAGACGCTTGGTGGTGGCATTGATAAAGAAGCCAAACCTCCAATGCTCATAGGGGTAGGAGTTACTGTAGGAGAGGAAACTGTGGGGGCAGAAGAGAGTTGAGAGATGAGTGAAGAAATACTGGGGGACAGCTCCGCAAGGGAAGAGAAGATGGAAGAAGACGAAAGGGGAACAATAGAAGATGGGGGAGAAGACACAACCAAAGGAATGGTTGCTTGAGTGACATGAGGAGGAGAAGGAGGAGTGGGAGAAGGGACGATGGGAACCTCAGTGGTTGTAGTAGTGGCAACATCCTGAGTGGATGTGCCCGTTAGAACACTTACTACCACTTCCTTTTCAGGGGAGGCAGGGTACACGACCTACTCCTGGACGGCGCGAGGAGGAATCTCGGGAGATTATTCTTGGGTGGAAATTGACTCTCCTTCCTTATCTTTCCCTTTTCCCTTTGGCAAATGTTTCAGCCTGGTAGGTGCATTACCTAGGGGGGACGTGGTGAAGTCCACCTCGAGATAAATGAGACCATTAAATCTACACCAATGTTTTGTGCACTGCAAGGTGCCCTTTACCCTCTCCTCAATAGTATGAGGTACCCTTGTTCTATCTATTTTGGCAAATGGCCAGTTGTCCCCGTCCATATCTAAATATACCTGATCAACTTCGTGATCAGTCATCTGGAAGCCTTTCGAAACAATGGCCATGCCATATTGAATAATTTCTACCAGGGCCAGATGGGAGTGATCCTTTCTCCTGAGTTTGACCTCGTGATATAGGTCAATGTAGATGTCCTCAATCTATGGAACGTGGATCAGATTGAGCTTTGCCTTAAGGAGGCAATTTCGTTGATCAAAGGTCGGCCATGCTAGGAAATTGTGCTTCAGGTTGAGAAACTCCAGTTCTGCAAACATTTCCCAGGCCTTGGTGTGAGAAGTGCATGTGTCCCTGCCCACTATGAGGGGGAATGGAGTTCCACTCATCTTTCTCATTAAGTACTTCTCATGATATGTTATGAGCTGTCTAGATAGCTCTATAAGGATTAACTTTGGCCCCACATATCTTGGCAACTTGGTGGGCTCACCCAAGAAGTTCACTGCTCTGAGATAAGTAAAGGTGGGGAATTGCGTAAATAACACCCCCCACTTCTCTGTTGTGGTCACAATGCTCTTGGTCATCTGATCGTGAGTCATATTAGGCCTCAAAGGCCAAATGATGCCCTAGAAGAAGGCATAGTTGATCTTGGTGAACTGTGGAATGCTATTTTCTACTCTCAATTCTCAATAATATTCAAATATTTTTACCTGGGCCCATACCCCACATCGGCTCAGTGCTGGATAATCTCTCTCATAGGTAGCAGCATAGACCACATAGGAGTTCATGTAGAACCTCCCTATTATTGTGAGTTGTTGGAGCTGCTCAGAGATGGTGCTGCTGATGATTTCTACCAACTCAAAACGTTGATCAGGCACATTTTTGTTCATCATTTCCAGATACCTGAGCATCCATTTGCTGAAGTAGTGGGTGTGAGGAAGCTCAAAAACGTTGTTCAGGAAGGTAATGGTGTCACTCAGCTCCTCTGAAAAGTCGCTGTGATGAATAACATGGAGCCACCTAGTTATTACCTTTTTATTCTTTAGGTATACCTCGTTCATTAACTGCATACATTTGTCTTCATTTTCCTCCCATGCCTTAATGCAGTCTTCCTGACTCACGGACATAAACTATCGGTGGTGGTGGATACCCAATATGATCTCAAAGTGTTGGGCAGTGAGGTTGATTATAACCTCGCCCTTCTCATTCTCGACACACCTTGTGTCTTTGTTATAGTAGCAGGCCACCACCATCATGAACTCATTATTCACTGCACTAATGGGGATTCCCCTAGCGAAGTGTAGACCACTTCCCACTAGTTTGTCCATCCATGGACTACCTATGACCCTTCTGGTTCTAGCCCAAAAATCCTCCATGTCTATATGGCCAAGTTCGGCGTCTCTGATGTCCAAGTCACATTCTGCATGGGACTCGGGCATCCTGACCATTTGATACTTGTATTTCATTTCTTCCTCTATGAGTTTGGCCTTACCCTTTCACTTGGTTGGTCTCTTGCTTGATGTAGACATATACAATTCTAATTTTAGCTACTGATCTATAAGAAGGAGAAAATTCCAACACATAAGAGCCATGTTAGTTATTAGATCGTCCATCAAAGCTTTACAAAATGAGGAGTTAGCAATTTAAAAGCTTCTGGGTGCAGGGCGCGGAAATACCACAGACTGCAAGCTCATAAAAGCAAGGCGCACTGATGTAGATTGTTGCAAGGAAGAAAATAGTGCCAAAGGGTGCAGGGTGCAAGAATACTACACACAACATTCAATGTTAATGTAGGAGGATTTGCACCTACACCATTGTGTAAGGTTTAAACTGGGTGCAAATAATTTTTGTGTTGCATGGCGGAAAGATGCGCCAATGGCTCAGATATTGATCATGTTGTAAACATTTTTGGTGCGCTAAAGGGCATGGGATTAAAGGATGTATCACTAACTTTAGGTGTGCCAAGGGGATTTTTAGCTTTAGCGCAGCACAGGAAAAGTTTACATGACATTCAGTGTTGATGTATGTTTCACATAGAATGTTTCAGCTTTTGGGATAGAGTTGCTTCTATCCTTTCATTCCTTTGAGAAATAGATAAGGGTTAGGGCTAGGAGGAATACCTGTTGAATGTCAAGAGGGTGTGCGCGTACCGTAGAGAAAGATCAAATCAACTGCGAAGAACTCCTTTTTGTCTGGGAAGGACTACCTGCAAGTAAGAATACAAGACCACCAGATTCTAATTAGACAATAAATGAGGGAACTGCCTTAGGCCCAGGAAATATAAAACTTCCTTTCGAAGGTGGTCAGTTCCCCTGCTAATATGAATTAACACAAATTCTAACAAATAAGCTATTGTCCAATTACAATTTGTTTACCTTGTTAGAACAATAGAGAAAGGGTTGGTCTTGGTTTAGAATCACGGTGACCGATGCTGATCACTATAACTGGTACCAGTTGTTGGTAACCGATATAGGTAGGGGAAATGTTTTAGGGGCTTTTGGTGAAGGTTGGTTGTAAGGTGGTTGTGTTGTTTTATAAGGCTGATAAATGGGTGAGGTTAGGTAATGGGGTGATGAGAAGGACTCAGAGAATACGGGGGGTGTTCTTGGGGTAACGTAAGGGTGGAGGAATGACAGTCAGATGTAGTGTGTTACTGGGTAGTAGATCTAAGAATAGACTTATGATGGATGTGATTCAGAAGTTCAAGAAATGTTATTAAAAGGACATACAAGATATTACTTACTGATTATTGATGAGGATGCAGGTCCAAGAACTATGATGACGATGGCAGAAATTAGGTAGGATGACCTAACAATCCGGAGATGAGCTATCTTCCCTCTCGACGAATAGATGAGTGTCACAAGGCTCTGGTTACTCAGTTGCAGTTTTTGGGCTTGATCCCCTTCTCTACAAACTCTTCTTGTTTTGTTCACTTGTCTCTGTTCAGCCAAGTAAATTCCGGATCATTCCAATGATTTCTGATTTGGATCCACGAAAATCCAACCCTTTGTTTTTGGTTGGGAGTGGTCATTTACAGGGAACCGATGGCGGTTACGCAACCGACGGCAGTCGAGTAGGAACCGGTATCGGTCAGGTCAAAGCGGGCTATTTTTGGTAAAATAGCCATCTTTCCCTCCTTTTCTCCCGAGGGATTAGTCGCAGGCTTGGTCAAGTCATTATGAGGTTGTCTTTAGGTGTGGGTGAGGAGTAATTAGTCATGGGTGTGGATGTGGACCAAGTTATAGGTCTTAATTAGGTTAGTTTAGGGTTAAGACTAGGTCATGTTGAGGTGGCAAAATGAGGTGGCAGGTATGGCGATGTGGATTTATTAATTATAAGGTAATTAATAAATAATTGTGTAAGGTTTAGGTGATGAGGTTAGGTTGCGAAATGAGATGCGGGGCACAGGGGGTCGTAAGACACAAATTTTGTGTCTACATTAGCCCCTTATTGTTGTGTAGCTTGTCTTTGTTAAAGCTGCATGGACAATAATAAGAAGTGGTTACCCCTATTAAGGGTATAGGTAATCCCCCTTAAATCTATCAGAGATTGAGGTAGCGTGAAATCAAGGATAGGGTTGATAAAGGGAAATGGTGTTGAGATGATGGTAAGATGGTGGGGTAGGTCTAAGGAAGCAGACGCATGTTGAAATACAGTAGTACGACCAGGGTACATGATTTGAAGAGCAAACAAGTAATTCATAGGTAAAGGTCGATAGTTTATCCAAACAAGGGTGATATAATCCTGGTATCCAAGGCATAGGAAGTAGCTCCAGGGGATATAACGGGTAAGGTACAGGAACGGTTAGACATGTTCGGCAGTACCAAATGGTTGGTTTGGTTGAGATAAACATCACGGTCTTGGTCTAGGCAAAGTTGGTCGACTGATCAAGTCAGGGACCCTAATCATGCTAAAACACAAATAGGTGAGCTCGATTAAACAAAAACCTACATGATGGGTGGATAAAATTGTAATTTGTTGATTTTGGGCAAGGTATTTAATTGGTGCGGCCTTGGGTCGGGCCAAATGGTTGGGTGCGGCCTTGGGTCGGGCCAAATGGGTTGGTTGCAGCCTTGGGTCGGGCCAAATTGGTTGGTGGCGGCCTTGGGTCCGGCCAAATGGTTGGTTGCAACCTTGGGTCGGGCCAAATGGTTGGTTGCGGCCTTGGGTCGGGCCAAATGGTTGGTTGCGGCCTTGGGTCAGGCCAAATGGTTAGGTGTGGCCTCAGGTCGGGCCAAATGGTTGGTTATGGCCTTGGGTCGGGCCAAATTGGTTGGTTGTGGCCGTGAAGTGGGCTAATGAAGTTAACAAAGGGTTTTCAGCGAAGGAGGATATAGGCAATGTTGTGAGAAAGGGCGATTAGTAAATAAGGGTAGAAATTGGGGAAAAGGTGGGATTAAACTGATATCGATTGTCTATGAACGGTATCGGTTAGATTACTGATACCGGTTCTTTAGGGCATAATATAACCGGTATCAGTTATAGGTCAAAAACCTATAAAAAGAAAAATACGGCCTGTCATTGTCATATTGTCAATTTGAAAACCAATTTTAGTTGTCTGAGGTCTTTTGGTGAGATTGTTGAGTTTTTCAGCTGAGGTGGCACTATTTGAGTGGAGAAGTGAGTGATTGGTAGGCCCTAGCGAGGAGGAGGCAGCATTTGATTGGTGGAGGACCCAGCAGAGGAGTTTGAGAGCCATGGCACATCCAGGAGGAGCTGGAGGTGCTGGACCAGCTGGACCACCACCACCTATCCCACTACGACGACGTGTCGTCGTACCGATAGGTTCGAAACCTCTCATTGTGTGAATTTGATGTTGTTAAACTATATTGGGGTTTGGGGTAGGAATCCATGTTTTTAATAAAAGAATTAATAAATGGAAGTGGTTTGGAAAAGGGAGAGGGTAGGTAGAGTAGTTAGGCTAAAACGGTAGGGTGGGTAGGTTTTTAGGATTTTTTAATGGGTAAAATGGGAGTAATAGGTCAAAGAAGGGTTTGGGGGGCCGCATCGGGTTCAGGTCCACGATTTTACAGTGACCGATGCCGGTCACTAAGCGACTGGGGTCAGTCACAAATTTTTTGGGCAAGGTGGGTTTGTGGTGGACCAGTGTCGGTTGTACGTCAATCGAGGTCGGTGGAGAGGGGACCGGTGGTGGTCATGGGTGACCGGTACTAGTCCCTAGTTAGGATTTTATATTTTGTTGCTTGTTTTTGTTGTGGTTTTGGGTGTTTGGTTGTTATTTGGGTGTTTTGGTTATTGTTTAGGAGTCGTGGTTATTGTTTGGGAGTTTTGTGTTTATGGGGGTGAAGAGGGAAGGGGTAGAAGTTGATAAGAAGGTTGGTTGGTGGGTGGGGGGGAAAAATGGGGCGGTTGTGTGGTCGGGTGGGTAAAAGGGGGTATAGAAGGTTAAAGGAGTTGTTGTGATAAAGAGTAGGGCTAATGCAGTGAGTTGGTTTTGCAGGCACGTCAGCAGCTGACGATGCGAGATAGGATGCCCCCGTTGTTGAGACGGATGCGGCCATATGTGTCCGCAACGCAGTAGGCCATCATGCGCGAGGTGAGACTCGGTGGAGTCCATCATTATAGGGTGATAGATAGGGATAACAGTCTGATGGTTTCCCTCATCAAGAGATGGGATCCGGCGACCAATGTGTTCCATCTCCTGACGGGAGAGATGACGATTACACTGGAGGATGTGTATCACATCCTTACACTACCGATCGATGGAGAGGCAGTCTTCCAGGTGTATGCAGAGACAGCCATGGACAGCATTTTACAAGTATTTGGAGATGCAGCCGCGCTATTGAATTATCACAGCGCGAGCATTGCCTATGGGGACATGTATCGTGCCCATAGACATGAGACATGGCTTGCCGTGTTGATGATGATCGACATCACATGCTTCACCCTCCCGGACTCAGAGGGAGGCCGCTTTCCATAGACACTGATGGGGGTGCTACACGAGATGGTGGAGGAGCATACGTGTTATGCTTGGGCACCAGTATACCTAATGTAGTTATACAGAGAGCTGTGGGGCTACCACCGGATGAGAGGATTCGGGATTTGTTCTACATTGTTGTTACATTGCTAGGCATATGAGCATATCATATACATTCAACCAGTAGGGCTGCCCCAGTAGCTAGGGCCACAGGTGATCTATAGATATGGCTTTCAGAGGTGGTTGGGGGTCGTGGGCCAACCACGAGTAGTTCTCACCGGATGGGATGTAGCATATTACCGGCATGTATTAGAGGGCGTGACTGCGTTGGATATTGTATGGAGGCCTTACAGAGGTCATCAGCCTCGCGGAGGAGCCTGATCACAATTACGGTGGATCCAGTATACATTCTGGATAGCAGGATAGAGGTCGGGAGAGCATGAGCGGATACCCCTGGAGAGGGTACGATGACAGATGGGGTACGACAGGATGAGCCACCTCCCTTCCTATAGTACCGAAGGGATGATGTAGAGGCCCCACTACTTGCACCACAGCCCATGGACCTAGATTGGGTAGTCGAGAGGCCAGCAGATGATACTGTAGATGACGCCGACTGCACAGGAGCATTTTTGGTATGGTGGGCAGGGGAGAGAGCCGCGAGGAGAGCACAGCCCGCACAGCCAAACTTAGCTGCTGTTAGAGCAGAGAGGGACCAGCTCAGGGGACAGGTACAGTTTTACAGGGGCAGCTTACTGCTGCACAGGCACAGATAGGTGTCCTACAGGGACAGTTAGCCCAGGCGTAGGTACAGGCACAGGCACAGGGACCACCAGCGGCACCACCATAGGCACCACCATAGGCACCACCAGCGGCACCGGCATAGCCATAGGTACAGGTACCGCCATCGGCGCCGGCACAGGCACAGGTACCACCACCGGCACAGGGGCCATTATTATTAGGAGTCGGGGGACTAGCCCCGGCAGCTATGGTGGCACGGGCCCATTATATGGAGGTGTGAGCGGAGGCCCGGTACTATTAGGACATCCTTGATGGTACCGAGGTTGACTATCAGCCGTATACGGCGCATAGAGCAGAGACCTCACAGAGTCAGAGATCCCAGGGTGGTGCAGGTACAGCCGGTGGGTCAGTGACAGGGAGGAGGTGGGAGCCAGGGCCAGGACCCGCAGGGAGAGGTGCCGAGGGTGGTGGGGAGAGTTGAGACATCCCTGGGTCGGAGAGAGATGTTTTGTTTGTATATTGGATATTAGATAGAGGGTACCAGTTTGCGAACTGGCTATGTATAGAGAGGCCTGCGTGCCCACATATGATTCTTTCATTCATTTATTCATCCTGTTGTATATACCGGCCTGCGAGCCGAGTACAGGTTGTATAGTTTGATACCGATCTGCGAGCCGAGTATATTTTTGATATGAGAGACTGGCCTGTGAGCCGAGTTGATATTTTGACAGTTATTGCGGCCTGCGTGCTAGCTTTGTATTATCTTGAGATCACAGAGGCCCCTATGCAGGGCAAGTTGTATATTTGAAACCTTTGATATATATAT
The DNA here is from genome assembly GCA_019776745.2 of Taxus chinensis. Classification (NCBI taxonomy): domain Eukaryota; kingdom Viridiplantae; phylum Streptophyta; class Pinopsida; order Cupressales; family Taxaceae; genus Taxus; species Taxus chinensis. Next base: position 577,524,448 of record CM034150.1, read on the forward strand.
ATGAGGATTTTGAGCCACATGGTGCATATGAAATGTTTTATGTGTTTTGTTGATGGGTTGTGAAATTTAATGTATGACGAGTTTGATCCACATGGTTTATATATTGATGGTGTTGATGTCTTTTGTTGATGGATTTTTGAAATGGAATGTATGTATATATAGATGATGAGTTTAATTCACATGTTGTGTATGCTGATGGGTTTGATGTATATATGATGTCGTATGTATGTTGTCGATGGTTGTTATAATGTAGATGGATGATGTTGCTGAAATTATGAGGATATATATATGTGATTTGGATGAAAAATATTGATAATGGTGTTGTTATGTAGGAAAAAGAGGCGGGTGCCACAAAAATTTGCAAAAATGAAGAAACGGCTTAGGTTTAAGCAAAAAGGGGACACATGACCGATATCGGTTATGTAACCGATGTCGGTAGCTATACGACCAATAACGCTTATGTAACCAATATCGGTTATTTCGAAATTATATTTCCTAAAAATAGAACTGCTTGGTTGGCAACTTAAGTTCTTATTTTTAGCATTCTTATTTTTAGAGTCATGCAACAAGTTAAATACGTGAATGCGACGCTGTTTGACGACTGATACAGGTAATTGCATGAAAGAATTTGAGTGATAAGGAGGAAAGAGACAGGTGAAGTGAGTGTGGGCTGAGATTTAGAAGGCAGAAAGACAAGTTATATTTGAAGAGGGTGGTGAATATGGCCAAACGAGGAGAAGCATCCAACAGGCAGGGACGAGGGGGAAGACCAGTTCCACCCCAAGCTGCTGCATCCTGAGAGGTAAACTGTTTGGTTGTAATTTGATTCTTGCATGTTTTGTGTGAATAGGATGAGAGAGAGTAAGTGGGTAAAGATGAGAAAGAAAAGGTGTTAAGCAAGGGTTTGGGATGGGGTGAGTGCTATGGGGTAGGTAAGCAGGGTGGTCACGTATGTTTTTAGGTATAGATAGGAGTAAACGGGCAAAATAATTATCGTAGGTGTATGTTTTTAAGCAGGGTATTTTTTACAGTGACCGGTATTTTATAGATAACCACTATCGGTTAGCAAACCGGTATCGGTTATACATGACCGATATCGGTTATTGTAGGAGTTTCCAGAATTTGAGAAAAAATCCGTGGAGATTTGTTCTTATTGAATAATTATGTGTCATTTTGATGTATGCAGGCAGAAGCAGGGTTAAGGATGAATGATACTGTGCCAGCGTTGTTGTCACGAATCCGAGAGGATGTAACACTAGCTGAATGGGCATTGATAAATCATTTGGGGTTAAGTGGAATCTGCTATTATTCACGAATCGCGCGTAACCATGCTATGTTGCAGGTGTTGATTGAGAGATGGAATCCAGAAAATAATACCTTCTATCTGCCAACAGGGGAGATGACAGTGACATTGGAAGATGTGTTCCGTATTTTGAGACTCCTAATGATAGGAAAAACAGTGTATCAGGTGTTTCCTAGCGCGGGGCGGGCAGCGATAACAGCAGTATTCGGTTCATCTGCACGAGATTTGACACAGCGAGGTTTAACATTTACGTATGGTACAATGTATGCAACACACCCTGAGGAAACAAGGTTGGTCATGCTATTAATGATAGCGGTGGGGTATTATGCATTATCGAGGGCGGAGGGTGGAAGATTTCTAAAAGCATTGATGAGTGTTATTTGGGAAATGATAGAAATGAGCGTGACTTTTGCATGGGCACCCGCATATCTGGCAGAGTTATATAGGGGTTTATGGGCGTGCAAGCGAAAACACTGGATGACACTGGATTGTTCATACTTATTACATTGTTGGGCCTATGAGCACATTGTTTGTGTGCGTCCAATAGGCCAACCCATCGAGTCGGGAGAGGAAGGAGTGCAAAGGTTGGGATTCAGACGATGGATCCAGACAGAAGAAGAAGCGAGATCCTAGGCCGTGATAGATGACATCGAGTATTATAGACAGGTATGGGAGATGGTGATGATTGTGGATATTTGTTGGAGGCCTTACGGGAACTATATGGTGACAAAGAACATAGCTGAGGAGTTAAGGGGTGTGGAGCGATTGAGGTGGATCGCAGGGCACAGGCCAGGTGAGTACGAGAGGATTCCTCTAGATCGTGTGCGGTGACAATTTGGGTTCGTTCAGGATATACCTATGACATATAGACCATACATGAGGATCAACGCCGAGGCAACATTCTCACCTCCCCAACCTATACCTCCAGAAGGGCCAGAAGAGATAGCAGCCAATCGTAGGGTAATGGATGCGGGAACGACAGAGGCCTATAGAGTATGGTGGGTAGCAGAGCTGCAAGGTGCACGTGAGTGCCCTGACATAGCTGTGATTATAGCGGAGAGAGATCGTCTGCAGGATTTAGTTCACCAGCTTCAAACACAGGTGAATGAGATAACGGGATTGTTAGAGGTTTCATAGTTACGAGTGGAGAGACTGGAGGAAAGATTCCTCCACGCAAGAGGATGTATTCGTATGTTACAAGAGATGTTGGCAGATAAGTTGGAGGAACCAATGGTAGTGACACCTTTGAGGATGGAGAGGCCAACTGAGGGGCATCGACGATCATGATCACCACCTGATTCGGGAGGAGGTGCAAGGGTCTAAGTGAATTTCATAGGAATATAAGAATAAATAAGGATGCCGACCTGCGAGTCGATGATAGAGAAGGTGTATTTGTTTAACATCTAAAATAAAACTAAATATGTATGTTGTTTTGAGTGATGATAATAATAAGAATGGTTGTGTTTTGGATGTTGTTTTTGTTTGTTTTTAAAAAGGATAAAGATGAATGTTGGCAAATAGAAATATACAAAAACTATTTATATTTACAACACATGATAGGGTATGGTAGGGGATGGTTGAGCTAACCTTGGGAGACCCCATGTCTCCTAAGTGCTGCCTACATAGCCCATTGCACAAAGCAAGGAGGGGCCTCAGACCGATGTAGTTCTCTCTTAGGACCAGGGAGAGCTGAATTCAGGCAATTTGGTTGTGGTTAGGTAATTTGTCGGTTGGTAAAAATTTGATGTTGGTAGGGTAATGTTGTTGGTGTTGGTAGGGTAATGTTGTTGGTGTAGGTATAGGTGAAGTGAAAGTTAGCATACCCAAGTAGTAAGGAATCGTGTCCTGATTAAGGTCAACACACAATCCTAGAGTCGAGCAAAAGAGGAAAGAGTGTCCCGTAGTTGAGAAGAGCTAAACAAACCACATATTAATGTAGGATGAGCTTGAATCCCTAGGTACCTTGCATAGGCGAGAAGTCGATAGGTGAAAAGAGTTGTATAATCACAATATATCGGATATACGTCACGTCCCTTGAGTTTTGTTGTTTTGACGAATGGTGAGGTGAGGTGGCTGGTATAGCTGGGGTGCAGAGAACTTATTATAAGATGATTATTCTGACGAAAGAGAACCAAACCTAAATAGACAAGTCCATGACTCAAAAGTGCTTTGAAATACTACTTTATATTTTTAATTTTATTTTTCTGGATATAGACTGATTGATGCGGGAAGTCTACATGGGATATGTATTTTGTTGTTCTTGAGGTCTTCACGAAGCTGATCAATGCGAGAAGCTTCTGATAAAAGGCTGACTGTGTATAGCTGTCCTTTAAGGGAGTAGTCTATTTATAGTAGCAGATGCGGTGTTTATGTATAGCTGTCCTTCGGGGGAGCAGTCTATATATCAGAGCAGTAATAGTTTGGCATATAGCTGTCCTTCAAGGGAGCATTCTATGTATAATTTTAGAGGTCTAGATGTCCGTTGGGCATAAAGCATCTAGTTTTGTAGGAAGTTTGACTCAAGAAAATCCCATAAGTGTTTAATTAAGAATGTGTCATTTTGATACTTTGAAGTCATGAACTAGACTAAAAAGGGGAAGGCATCTTTAAGGGGAGGTGATAATCAAACCATGTGAGCTTGATTTGATTTTGAGATGTAAGAAACAAAGTGTATGCGGTGGTAAATGAGCTCAAGAGATGAGCGCAAGGTAGATAAGAAGTGATATAACACTGAATTCAACAGTAGAATGGTCGAAGATGCAAGGCATTAAGGGGATCAGGCTCAGGTTTACCATTAAGTGAAGCTAAACGATAAGTGCCTGATCCATAAGTGTGAGTGATAATGTAAGGCCCAATCCAATTAGGATAAAATTTTCCACGTTTGCTCTTTTCTAGTTTGGTTACATGTTGATTCTCTTTGAGGACAAGATCAGCAACCTTAAAGGTATGTTCATGAAGTCGCTTATCATAAGCACACTTGATTCGTTTTTGGTAGATTTGAAGGTGGTCAAGAGCCATAAGACGTCACTCATCAAGAAGCTCTAATTGGGCTAACCGCTCTTGGCGGAAATCATCGTTGGTGAGAATATCCTGAAGAGATATTCTGAGGGAGGGTATTTATATTTCGAGAGGCAAGACAGCCTCGGTACCATATACCAAAGAAAATGGTGTGGCATTAGTGGAGGTACGAATGCTAGTACGATAAGCCCAAAGGGCAAAGGGAATGTGATCATGCCAGTTTCTTCCGGACTCATTGACAACTTTCATGAGGATTTTGGTTAGGGTTTTTTTAGAAGATTCAGCTTGACCATTGGCCTGTGGATAGTAAGGTGATGAGAAACTAAGTTTGATACCAAAGTTGTCACAAAGGTCTTGTAACAACTTATTTTTGAAAGATTTACCATTATCTGTTATTAGGCGATGAGGAATACCAAAACGACAGATAATGTGATGGTTAATGAATTCAATGATTTTTTATTTTTTGTTTAAAATGAGTGGAATGGCCTCCACCCATTTTGTGTAATATTCGGTTGCTATGATTATCCAACAGTGACATTGTGAAGAGGGCGGGTGAATCTCACCAATAAAGTCTAAACCCCATTGTGAGAAAGGTCAAAGATCTCGTGCGACCTGTAGCGGATGGCTAGGAGTATGTTGAAGGTTGGCATGGTGTTGACACATAACACAACGCTTAACATATTCGTAGCAGTCGTTATTAAGAGTAGGCCAATAATAACCTAGGCGAAGGATTCGTTTAGCCACGGCAAGGCCACTAAAATGTCCGCCACAAATACTGTTGTGAATTTGTTGGATGGTATAGGTGACCTCCGCACCGGTTAGACATCAAAGGAGGATGCCATCAAAGCCACATTAATAGAGGAGTCCCCCCATGACGACATAACGAGAAACACTTTTAAGAAAAGCACGTTTTCCGATACTAGTTAGGTCAGGTGGGAGAACAGAGGTTGTAAGGTAGTCATGAAATTGGTGGTACCAGGTATCCTGCGAATTAGTAGACACATTATTTATCATACAAACAACCGGGGCTAAGTAAGATGGGGCAAAGAGTTGTTGGACCAAGACGAATATGTCAGAGTCAGTTGGTGAGACAGGAATTTGCAAGGCTAAGCAAGCAATAGTATCCGCAAATTTATTAGTGGAGCGGGGAATGGTCTGGATAGAATAACGAGTAAATGAGGTCAAAAGTGAATCCACGTAATGTTTGTACTTTTGAAGTTCCTCATTTTTACATTGGTAGATGCCCATAACTTGGTTGACTACCAATTGAGAGTCACCGAAAATGTTGATAGATTTGACACCTAAGTGTAACGCAACCTGGAGACCCAAAACAAGGGCCTCGTATTCCGCTGTATTATTAGTGTAGGGGAAATCGAGCCGGAATGAAAGAGTCATAGGCTCAGCATCAAGAGGAATGAGAACAACGCTGGCCCCTCCGCCACACTAGCATTTGGATCCATCGAAGAAGAGGGTCATTGGATATGACTCTTCCCTGAGTGAAAGAGTGGCGATGAGTTTGTCAGGGAAATTAAAATTGGTAAATTGTTCCCCAGTTAAAGGGGCCTCCGCGAGTTGGTCTGCAATAGTTTGTCCTTTGATTGACTTCTGGTGTATAAATTCAAGGTCGAGGTCAACAAGGAGCATAAGCCATCGGGTGATGTGTTGGTTTAGATGTGGTTTGACACACATATAATGAATGGGGTCCGCGTTGGTGATGACAAAAATTTTGTGATTCAGGAGCTAGTGTCGGAGTTTGGTGGCTACGAATGATAGGGCTAGGCACAATTTTTCTACATGTGTATACCTAGTCTTGTAATCCACGAGATTACGACTTATATAATAAACGGCTTGTTCTCGACGTGCCGAGTCCCGATGTGTGAGCATTTCTCCTACGGCGTGGTCGGTGGCGGAAAGGTAAAGGTAGAAAGGGCGATCGTCTTGTGGTGGGATAAGCACGGGTGGCTGCAAGAGATAGGCTTTGAGAGCTTCAAAGGCTTGGTGACACTCTTCGCTCCATTGAAAGGCAATGTCCTTTTTAAGAAGGTGATGGAAAGGCTGACATCGATCCGAGAGTTGGGAAATGAAACGCCAGATAGATTGAAGTTTACCTTGCAAACTACGCAATTGTATGAGGTTTTTGGATGGGGGCATTTTTAGGATAGCTTTGACTTTAGATGGATCGACCTCAATGCCATGCAAAGAGATGATGAAGCCAAGAAGTTTTCCCGAAAGAACACCAAAGACACATTTCTTTGGTTGAAGCCGGACAGAATATTGTAACAGGTGATCGAAAATAATGGTTAAAACATCGATATGTTCACGGCGATGTTTAGATTTGCCAAGCATATCATCGACATAATCCTCTAAGGATAGTGTGCATAATGTCATGAAAAATGTAAGTCATAGCCCACTGATAGGTTGTACCAGCATTCTTACAGCCAAACGGCATGACATGATAACATAAGGTTCCCCAAGGCGTAATTAAGGTAGGTTTTATGTTGATCGGCCGGGGCTACCAAAATTTGATTGTATCCCGAAAAGCCATCCATGAGAGAAAGCATCTCATGGCCCGCAGTGAGATCAACAAGTTGATCAATACTTGGGAGGGAGAAGTCATCCTTGCGGCAAGTGAGGTTAAGGTCTTAGAAATCTGTGCATATCCGAAGTCCCCCCGTCGCTTTAGTGACAGGTATGATGTTAGAAATCCATTGAGGATAGTCAATACGCAAGATGAAGGAAACAGAAAGAAGTTGTTGAAGCTCTTCTTTGACCAAGAGGGAAATGCGTGGATGCATTTTTCTCAGTTTCTGTTTGACTAGTTTGGAATCGGGTTTTAGGGTGATGTTATGGACAGCAATGTCAGGATCAATTCCTGGCATGTCAGCGTAGGACTAAGCGAAAGCTTGGTTGCGGGTGCGGAGAAAGGTAGTGAAGGTGACTTGTTCTGATGCGTTAAGGGATTATCTGATCTTCACAATGTGAGGACCCTCCTCTGTGTGGATGTTAATTTCTATAGTAGACTCATTCAACATGCTTTGAGTTTCAAACGGTAATGCGCGTTGAATATAGGAGTCATCCGCACCAAGGTAAGTGAGGATGGAGTCGTCATCTTGGCACTCAACAACATTAGTTGAAGGTGAATCCTATTCAATCATGTCTGGATATAGAAAGGGAAGAGAAGGTGGGTCCTCATTATCACGTTGATAAGTGAGAGGACCTAGGAAGATAGCATTTATGAAAAAAAAAAGTTAGGAGGGATAGATTCAGGATCTATCGACTCTATGGGTGATGATGGTTCGGTAGGGTTGATGTCATCATCTTCTAGGAGGCAACTAACACGAGGTTCCTTCGGTGTAAGTGTTCCATGAAATCCAAGACCACTACGATCATTGTGCTTGCGTGTAGTTACGGGAATGATTGTATGTCGGCCTTGTTCATAAAGACCAAAACCAAAGCCTTTCCAAGCACAGCGAGTCAAGAAGGTGAGGGTGAAACGATGATTTGTCAAGTATTGAAAATCAGATTGGAAAGGAACCACACCAAGAGGAGGTTCAGGGGTAACGGAGGATGCGTTGACACCCCCATGTGTTAGGTTGGTGCGGCAATGAGGTGGTCCGTAGGGGATTACTTCCCCCACATGACGGTCATAGGTAGGATGTGCATGTAACTGTTCGTACTCCTATGGGGTATGGAAAGAACTAACGTTATATAGGCGATACTCCCCCAGCGTAAGGCGTTGAAAAACATCTACTAAGGGGTCTGAGGTTAGGATGTTAGCTGCAGGAAAGGAAGTGGTATTTGCGACGGCGGTTTCATTGGTTGAAGACGTGGGTGCGGTTGAGGTAAATGGTTGAGGTGCGGTTGAAGTGGATGGTTGGGTTGGATGAATGGGTGTCTTGACTGGTACAAGCACATCATTAGGGTGATATAACATATTACAGGTTTTGAAGGGGGGAGGATCAGCTTTTACAGTGTAGGACTTCCCCTCGTACTCAAATTTTATGCATCTATGTAAGGTGGAGGGAACGCATCCCATAGCCCGGATCCAAGGGCGGCCTAACAACATATTGTATTGGAACTCTCCCTCAAGGACATAGAAGAGTTCGGGTAAAGTGTGTGGCCCTACATGAATGTTAAGGATCACGGTGCCTAAGGTAGAAGTAATAGCATCATTGAATGACCGCAACATGATGGGGTTGGCACACATGCAACTAGAAGGGATATTCACTTGTTGGAAGGATTTTAAAGAAATGATGTTTAGGCTACCGCCTCCATCAATAATAACACGATGTACCCGAATGTCTCGGACATAAGCTGAGATGAAAAGAGTAGGGTCAGGATCTTCAGCACCAAAGCCAATAATTTCATCTTCAGAGAAACTGACAGCAGCGGCTTGTTGTATAGATACAGAAGTGGTTGGGGAGATGGGGTGTTTGGTGAGCGAAACAATGTGATTGGGTGTGAGAATGGAGGTAACATGCAAGGTTTCATTAGGAAATACCTCTATCCCTTGAAGGATTTCAATGAGAGCTTGTCGATGAGATTCAGAAGTCTGAATGAGCTCATACAGTGTCATTTTTACAGGTGATTGGCGAAGTTGTTTGATCATGGTTCTATGGGCAACTCCATTAGAGATGGGGTAGGTGGGTCCACGAATAACCACTTTAGGTGGTGGTGCGATGGGAATGGTGGACGGAGAAAGGGAGGCCACAGGTGTGCTTTCTTTCACTTTCCCATTGTTTTTCTACCCTCGAGTAGCAACACTAATCATATTGATCTCGTGAATACGAGAGGAGGAAGACGGTAGGGATAAGTCATGGTCTTCAACAGGTGGGGCTGTAATAATGATAGATCTTGGTGAGGCGGGGACAGGTGGTATAGGAGAGGGAATTAAAGCTAAAGGTCTCTCTCTTCATAAGTTGTCTTTCTTAACCTTTTTATCTGAGAGAGGTGATTGATGAAGTATGGCTTTCAATGCTTTGCATCCCTCTACATCATGTCCTGGTGTGCGGTGGTAAGCACAGATTTTAGACTCATTATAACCTATAGGTCAAGGTTTATATGGATCATAAGGTCTCAGTGAGGGTAGGGAAATGGTCGCATTCTCCACCAACATAGCAAGGATTTTGGCGTAAGACCCTTTGAGTGTGTCAAATTCAGAGGAAGATGAGGCTATTGACAGGGTAGATTCTGGTGATGACGTGGTATGGTTGGTTTGTATGGGTGGTGGTTTAGCCAAGGAGTTTTGATAATAGGTTTTAACTAAACATGGCTTCTTTGGCGCAGAAGCTATGTTTAGCTGGTTAGATGATGAGGCCATAGATGATGTGGTATCAGAAAACAACCACGGAGAAATAGGAGTGATAACAAACAAATCTTTTGATGATGGAATTTTTTTAGGGTTAGTATGTGGACAGGATACGCGGGGTGACGGTGTTGATGTACCCTTGGATCTCTGTATGGGTGCAGAAGGCGTAGGTTGTTTTAAAGAAAATGCAGGAGGTATGATATATTGATCCAAGGTGGAGGGATGAGGTCCCAATATGGAAGGTAGGTGTGACGACGATGGTTTTAGTTGTGATAGAGGCATAGGTTGAGGAGATTGATTCTGTCTCCTAAGTGGATGGACGGCTTTATTTTTAGATAAATCAAGCCGCTTAGGTGGGTGTGTTAGACTGGGTATTGGTGAGGTCCCAAGCATAGGGGAAGATTGGGTTAGGTTAATAGAGGTGGATGAGGTATTTGGTAGAGATGAGGGGGGTGAAGATGAGGACATAGGCATTTTAAGATTCTGTAAACACTTCGGGTATATGGTAGAGGCATCTGGGTTGGTCATTTGCATTTGAGTAGAATATGGTGTACTCAAACGTTCCCGTAGGACCTTTCTATCTTCTGGGGAATGACAATCCTCACGTGTGAATAGAAAATTTTGTATGGAAGAAAGGTGGGTTGTGATTCCGGTCCACTGTGGGTGTGATACAGGGGATAGATGAGGCACTGTATCAATGGGCGTTAAGAGGTCAACCGGTCGCTGAAAAGATTTAGGCAATGAAGAACTAATAGGTAGGAGGGCGTGTTTGAGAGGATCTGTCATGTTTAAAGAATGTGGTGATGTCAGTTCAAGAGGTTTCTCATCTAAGGATGACAAAAGAAGTGGCGAGCCTTCCTCTTGTACAGCAAGTATGGTAGAAGGAGACGTTTGGTAAATAGATAAGTTAGATAACATCTGCTCACAGTCTTGCAAGGATGTGGTATAAGAAGGCTCATTTGTGAGAAGGGAACTCTGGGTGGTTAATTCTTTGATGGGTAAAGGAACGGTAAGGATTTCATCTTGTCTTGATGGTGATGAAGGGGGTTCGGGTTCCTGCGTTAGTGAAGAAGCTTGATTCAAAAAAATTTTGATAGAGGCTTTTTGTTGGGAGTCGAAGACTGCATGGATCTCATGAAAACTCTCCTCGACTAAGATATCTTGGTTTATATTACTGTTAGGAGAGTGATTCAGGAATGGTTTGTTGAAAATTTTCAAATTTTGGTTAGTAGGAGCATTAGGATTATCAAGGGATATATCCCCTGCATCAACCATTTCCTGCACTATGTTTTTCAACATCTTGCAGTTTTCATGATTGTGTCCCTTCACGCGGTGGAAGTTACAGAAGTCATTTTCTTTGTACCAAGAAGGTATGGCGTGAGTGGAATCAAACCCGGAGTGAGGTTTAATAGGAGGTAAGGTAATGGCTCCTGCTTTAAGCAATTTTTCCAATATCACACCATAAGTTTCTCCCAAGGGGGTGTAATTGATGGGCTCAGCTTTATACTTATAGGTGGTTTTTGGCGGGGTATTAGACGGTGGTTGGGATTTGACCATCACTGCATGCACAGCTCCTTTTGATTTTGAAGCAGTTGATGGGTGAGGATTGGTGGTGTTAGGTTTGTTGGTGGAATCTTGGGTTCGGAAATTGGGGTTTTTGTTACGCGACTGCAATTTCTCTTCCTCTAAGGCTCGACTCTCTAGTTTTCGAGCCATAGTAAAGGCCTCGTCAAATGTGTGGAAAGTTTGAATTTGGAGGGTAGGAGAGATGTGCTTAGCGTAGGCCCACATAAAAAGTTTGATAAGTTCGGCCTGAGGCAAGGCATAGGTAAGTTGGTTGATAAGGCCCCGCCATCGTCCAACGAAATCTGCGATAGATTCGTTTTCAAATTGTCTGATGGCATAGAGGTCAGTGATAGATACTTTCTTGGCAATGTTAATGGAGAAATGATCCAAGAAAGATTGGGCTAGTTGGTTAAAAGAGAAGATTGAGTGCTGGGTTAAAGCACTATACCACTCCAAGGCGGGTCTTGATAAGGACATGGGAAAGGTGCGGAGTAGTAAGGCATCGTCATGAGCAATTAGATAGCAGGCATGTCTAAATGAGTGCAAGTGTTGTTGAGGATCCTCCTTACTATTAAAACGGGTAAATTTTGGTAATTCCCATTAAGGAGGATATGAATGAAGGGGGACATAAGGGTGGATAGGCTCCTGACAAACTTGCTCATATGTCAGGGCGCTACGATTTCCTGAAACAGAAGCCTCCAAATTTTACATTTTTTCCATCATTTGTTTAATTAAATCAGTAGTTGGATGAGATGATGGTGTGGTTGTGGTAAACGGAGGCAGATTGGGCCAAGGGCCACCACTAGACAATGGTGGGGTTAAATGTTGATAAGGTATGGAGGATGAATGTGTTGAGGTGACCGAATAGGGATGTCCTATATAAGACGTTGAGGTCACCGGATACGTGTGTGGGAATGAAAATGTGGGCGGAGCTTGAGAAGGAAAGCTCGTGTGGATAGGTGGAAGAGAGCAAGTCATGAACAAAACAGTCTGCAAGAGAGAGGAGGTAGGAGCAGTCGGTGGTAATGACATGTGGGGCCCAAGATTAACCAAAGGAAAGCCAATCTGTGTCGTATGAACCCCTGAAGCCACTGGATTGGGAGACAGGGATAAGGATGCAGAAGGCAAAGTGGAGTTATCAGGCGGAGAAGGAGCTAAATGAGTAGCTATACTGATAGGCATGCCAACAAGGAGTTGACCATCAGGTGTACGGTCAGGGGCATGAGACAAATAGTATTGTACAATGCTAGGATTAGCGTCCAAAAATTTAACAAATTCTTTATCTCCGATAGGAATTTTAGGAACTTCGCTGGTATCCGTAGGATTCCCTATAGAATGTGAAGGGGGGTGATTCAGGAAAAGGCACAGAGCAGGCATGTGAAACCATGGCGGCGGCTTGCTTCCGAGTGATAACAACCATGGACAAGAGTACACAGTAGGGTTTCAATCTATCAGGAACAGAAGCAGCAAAAAAATGTTGGAATTGGCAGGTTGCTGGTTTCGGAAACTTTGAAAGAAAATAACCAATATCGGTCAAGTAACCAATGTCGGTCAGGCTGTAACCGGCATCGGTAAGCTAACCGATGTTGGTATAATAGAACTGGTGTAAGAAGTAGTAGGAAGTTGTTGATTTGGTGTTAACAGTGATTAGTATGCCTACCAAACTGTTCTGTAGTGATCATAGAAAACAGTGTATGACAGAGAAACAGAACTGAAAAACAAGCAAGAATGCACAAACAAATTAACATACTAACCCTAGGGTTAATTTTAATCAATTTGGGCTTATGCCTTTAGACATAGAATGATGTCAATCCTAAACAAAAGACTTAGGGGAAATGTCAAGTTTGTTTTGGCTTATAAGGTTACCTCAATCGGGTAGAGGAATACCACGCAAAAGGGGGGATGTTTTGAGCTGTTGTGTTAATTATGAAGTGATTCGGTATGTGTTGTGCAGTGAAAGTAAGATAATTTCCTATCAATACCATGGAAATCACCCCCACATGTACGACCTGTTACTTAGTCTACGTTCACTAGAATTGAAAACAGAAAGTAAGAATGTAATGCACGTGTTTTAAACCCAAATCGAAAATGTTACTCGATGAAGCAAAGAAGATGACTTTCGCTAATGCAAAACTGGGAAAGCAAAACAAATTATTTTACTAAATATAACAAAATACCGTGTGAAATTTTTAGAAGAAGAAAACAGCAAGTATGCTCCATATATGAAAGCAAGCAAGAGAAACAGAAACCCTAAATGGGTCCCACCGGGCGTGCCAAAATGTTTCGCACGGAATGTTTCAGCTTTTGGGACAGAGTTACTTCTATCCTTTCATTCCTTTGAGAAACAGATAAGGGTTAGGGCTAGGAGGAATACCTGTTGAATGTCGAGAGGGTGTGCGCATACCGTAGAGAAAGATCAAATCGACTGCGAAGAACTCCTTTTTGTCTGGGAAGGACTACTTGCAAGTAAGAATACAAGACCACCAGATTTTAATTAGACAATAAATGAAGGAACTGCCTTGGGCCCAGGAAATATAAAAATTCCTTTCGAAGGTGGTCAGTTCCCCTGCTAATATGAATTAACACAAATTCTAACAAATAAGCTATTGTCCAATTACAATTTGTTTACCTTGTTAGAACAATAGAGAAAGGGTTGGTCTTGGTTTAGAATCATAGTGACTGATGCCGGTCACTTAACTGGTACCGGTTATTGGTAACCGATATCGGTAGGTGAAATGTTTTAGGGGCTTTTGGTGAAGGTTGGTTGTAAGGTGGTTGTGTTGTTTTATAAGGCTGATAAATGGGTGGGGTTAGGTAATGGGGTGATGAGAAGGACTCAGAAAATATGGGGGGTGTTCTTGGGGTAACGTAAGGGTGGCGGAATGACAGTTAGATGTAGTGTGTTGTTGGGTAGTAGATCTAGGAATAGAATTATGATGGTTGTGATTCAGAAGTTCAAGAAATGTTATTAAAAGGACATACAAGATATTACTTACTGATTATTGATGAGGATGCAGGTCCAAGAACTGTGATGACGATGGTAGAACTTAGGTAGGATGACCTGACAATCTGGAGATGAGCTATCTTCCCTCCCGATGAACAGATGAGTGTCACAAGGCTCTGGTTACTCAGTTGCAGTTTTTGGGCTTGATCCCCTTCTTTGCAAACTCTTCTTGTTTTGTTCACTTGTCTCTGTTCAGCCAAGTAAATTCCAGATCCTTCCAATGATTTCTGATTCGGATCCAAAAAAATCTAACCCTTTTTTTTGGTTGGGAGTGGTCATTTACAGGGAACTGATGGCGGTTATGCAATCGACAGCGGTCGAGTAGGAACCGGTATCGGTCAGGTCAAAGCAAGCTATTTTTGGTAAAATAGCCAGCTTTCCCTCCTTTTCTCCTGAGGGATTAGTCGCGGGCTTGGTCAAGTCATTATGAGGTTGGTTTTAGGTGCCGGTGAGGAGTAATTAGTCATGGGTGTGGATGTGGACCAAGTTATAGGTCTTAATTAGGTTAGTTTAGGGTTAAGACTAGGTCATGTTGAGGTGGCGAAATGAGGTGGCAGGTATGCAATGTGGATTTATTAATTATAAGGTAATTAATAAATAATTGTGTAAGGTTTAGGTGATGAGGTTAGGTTTTGAAATGAGATGCGGGGCACAGGGGGTCGTAAGACACAAATTTGGTGTCTACAATGTAAGTGGGATTGCACTGGCACCATGAGTTAGGTTTATAGGAATTTCAAAGGGTACCAGGAAGGTGCATGTTGCAGGCAAGAACATTTCACCCTTTAGCACGACTGTGTTTTATACAACAGGGATGACATTTGCACCAAGGGAAACCATAGCTGTGGATTGTGATATCTTCATATTTCTTCTTTTTGGATTGGTTTATGTAGTTTTCAGGGATCTTTCAACATGGATTTAATAGTAAGGGAAATAGAGCGAAGAGGGTCTTGGGTCTATTTTCGAGACAAAGCCCTCCAGGCTAGCAGATCTAGAAGGAGGGTAAAAATGGTTTGGGGAAGAGAGAAGATTGCAAAACAGGCTGGAGGGGTTTAGGTTTCTTCAGGTTCATTTTATTATTATTCCACCAATAACCAAACCAAAACAAAAACCATAAGAAAAGTAAGGACCACCTACCCAGGATATAAAGACTGGAAGAAATGATGCGGGGCCCACGAATGCAACACAAAACGACACGAGGATGACAGAAGCACTGACAAGTGTAGAGGAGTAAACTTTTCATGTTTTTTACAATTGTAAAAATGATAGGTCGGATGTGCCTATTTATAGCAAAAGGTGTAATAAATATGCCACCAACCTTTTTTAAAGGGTGCACAAAATGGAATGCCAACTTGAAAATACTTACACCTTTGGCGTGGTTATGCGTATGTCAGCATGAAATTATTTGCGCCTTGGCGCGAATTCAGGACTGTCAACATGGGGTTTTTAGTACCTTAGCGCACCGCTTAAGGGCCCAACATTTTTAGTGTCGACAGGTTGGCGCATGCGCCTTTGGCATAGGTAAGAAAGGCACATCTTGGGGAGGCAACACAATTTTAGTGTTAACACGATAGAGAGTGCACCAAAGGCGCAGAAGAGGGTGCATATACATTTGATGTTGCATGAACAAAATCTACACCCAGCCAAAAAAGGACTAAAATGACTAAGTTTGAAAAACTAGATTCTCCGGAAAGGGATTTTATGCCATTCTGAATGCTGAGGGACCTCGGCAGGAAACCGAAACAAAATTTTGGTATGGTTACCTACAAAATTTCCCTTGTCAATTACAAGATAACAACTGGCTCTTTCTAGGGACTATCTTTGAACAAAGCTCAAAAGGTAGAGAATCCCATATCAACATGTTCCTATCCATTGGGCTACAGAGTCAAAAAAAAGGGCGACGACAAAAGGAAAACATGTAACAGACAAAATCAAACACATGACCAAAAAAAACACAACATAAAGAAAACTGTACAAAGAAGAGAGCAAACTCTACTTCCTAAATATTTTGAGATTCTGCTCGCTATAGGGAAGCGAGAGATCAGTTCCGTCTAGATACAAGAGATAGAAGATATTCTCTCCATTAAGCTGCTTGATCTTGAAAGGTCCTCTCCATAGAGAATCAAATTTCCCATGCATGCCCTTTGGGTCTCTTCAGTTGTCCCGCAAAAGGATAAGATCTCCTGCCTGGAAATATCTCTACTTGGCCTTTTTATCGAAAAACTTCTTGACTTGATTCTTATGTTCGGTGATCCTGTCGACCACTCTTACCCTCTTTTCTTCAAGCTCTGCTAGATACATGATCCTCTTTTCAAGAGAATTTTGGAAAGTTTCATCTTCGATCGTTCGTGACAAGCGCAAAGTGGGAAGTTCCGCAGAGATGGGGAGCTTAGCTTGATTCCATATAATACTTGAAAAGGTGACATACCGAGAGAGCTCTTTGGAGTAACGTGGTCTGCCCACAAAGTGTCATACAATGACTTGTGTCACAACTGCTGATTCTCATCAACTAGCTTCCGTATGATGGTCACTAAGTTTTTATTACTGGATTCAACCTCACCATTTCCCTAGGGGTAATAATCTGAGGCATGGGCCAAGGTTATCCCGTATTCATAGCAAAAATTGATAACTTCTCGTGAGGAGAAGTTGGAAGCATTATCAACAACGATCTTGTTTGGAACGCCAAACCTTACAATGATATTTTCTTTGATGAAATTGCACATAACTTCAGAGGTGGCATTTTAATAGGTATGGCCTCCACCCATTTGGTGAAGTAATCTGTTGCTATTAGGACATAACTATGTATAGCACTTGATTGTGGATGTAGTGCTTCGATAAAGTCAATTCCCCATTGCTTGAAGGGATCATCAATAATGATGGCTTCAAGGGAAAAGAAGCCAATTTTGGTTTGCCAACAAATTGTTGGCAGAGCTCACATTTTGCTACCCAGGTGGCTATATCCTGAAATAGCATTGGCCAATAGTACCTGGCCCGAATGATCTTGTGTGTTGTCATGGAAGAGGAAAAATGACCACCGCAAGCCGAGTCATGGAAAATCTCAAGTAACTTTACCTGATGTAGTTTGTCATTGCATCGCAAGAAGACGCCATCAATCCCACACTTGTATAAACCGTCATCCTAGATGACATACCTGGCTACTCTGAGCTTTACAATACGCTTCTCTTTTGAAGTTAGATGAGATGGGCACTCACCATAAGTGAGAAAGAAAGTGATATCGGAATACCACTCTTCGCTAGTTGCAAAAAATAGAACCATAGGCAAAGAATCATCTTTCTTTGGTTGATCCTACATTCCATTGATCCAGTTATCCTTTTCTTCAAGAACCTCTGAATCTTTGTTTTCATCCATAAGCTGACATAAGCCCTTGCCTTTTACCAGCTTTGTTGGCTTTATATCTAGATCATACTCTTAGACCTTTGCGATCTAATTCCCTCACAAGCTTCCTAACTCTTGCTGAGTTAAGATTGACTTGACTACCGTGTCAGGAACCAGTACTATTATATGCGAGTTTAGGATGTAATACCAGAAGTTCTTAACTACTTTGACAATGGCGAAGACATGCTTTTCCAGCTGATACATCTTCAATTCATGGGGCTTGAGGGGAGAGCTCATGAACACGATCAGAGATTAAACATCCTCAGAATTCTTTTGCATTAGGATGGCTGATACAGTATGCTCAGATGCATAGCTGTACATAATAAAATCCTTAGAGAAATTGGGACATACCAGAACTGGTGCATGGGCCACTAAGGCTTTTATATCCTCAAACGACATCTTTCCTTCTTCGTTCCACTTGAAAGTTTGTGACCCCTTCATCATATTTGATATGTGGCAAGTCTTTTCAGCAAGTCGGGAACAAAGTGCCTGTGGAAATTCACTTTTCTGAAGGAGTGAACGTTGGCCTTGCTTATGGGTAAATTAAGGCTCTAAATAGCCCTAACCCTTTCAACATCTATCTTTGTCCCTTCCCTGCTGACAACATGTCCTAGCAACTTTCCTTCAATGACCCCAAAAATGGAATTTTTCAGATTTAGGGAGATCCTATGTTCTTGGCATCTAATCTATACTTGCTTCAAATGATCACTTCACTATTTAGAGAACACTATCAAGTCATCTAAATAAACTATGATAACCTTTACTATCATACCTTTGAACGTAAAGTCCATTGCTCGCTTAAAGGTGGCACCGGTATTGGTCAAACCAAAGGGCATCTTGCTATAGGTGAACGTGCCCCAGGGAGTAGTGAATGTTGTTTTGAATCGATCTTTAGGCGAGACTTCAATATGATCGTAGCATAAAAAACCATCAAGCATAAACAGTATTTCTGAACCAGTTACTACCTACAGAACCTGGTCCATTATGGGAAGTGGGTAATTATCCTTCAAGTATACCTGGTTCAGGTTGCGAAAATCTACGCATATGCATATCTCACCATTTTTCTTGCATACTGGCACAATGTTTGTAACCCAGGTACTATGATGGATAGGAAAAATGATCCTTGCATCTAGCATCTTCTGTATTTCAGCCTGGATGGTACCTGAGATCTTGGAATTATAGTGCTTCTGTTTCTAGCAAAAGGGTTTGACTTCTTCCTTCAACGGGATGTCATGTTGGACGTCCTTAGGCTTGAAAGACTTTAGATCAGCATAAGACCATGCCAATACATCCATATATTTCTTTAGCAATTTGAAAAAATTCCACTTTTCTTCGGGTGTGCAACACCTCCCGATGTTTACAAACTTCGGATGCTCCACAGTACCAAGATTGACTGGCTCAGTTTCTGGAGAGGAGTTAGGATTATCTTGCTACCTCTTCATGACAAAATGGTCATGTCTATCAAATAATCGTTTCAGAGAAACTAAACCTTTCAGGATTTTATTTCCTTTGAGCTGGCATATGCCGTCACCTCCTTTTGATTCATTTGCTTGACCAGTGACAGATTCACGGTATGCAGAAGTAGATCCTTCAAAATGAAGCTCACTGAAATTTTCCACCTTCTCCAAAAAGGCAATAAGTTGATTGTCATCATTACATACCTACCAGTGCTGAGAATTATCTAACATGCTTGGGTAGAAGACTACCTCAATGGTATATGTGTCTGTCTTCAATCCTAGGTGAGGGAGCATGAAGGACGCTAAGACAGCTAATGAATCAGCCATATCGTTCTGAGCTCTCGGAACAACTTTAATTGAAAAATCATCAAACTCCTCAATTTTTTCCCATACCATGTTGCGGTAATGCCTGAGCCTTTTGTTCTTCACTTGATATATCATTTTTACTTGATTCACGACCAGTTCAGCATTGCCTTGCACTTTTAGGTTCTTGATTCCCCTTTATTTTACAGCTTGCATTCCAAGTAGCAAAGATTCATAGTCAGTAGTATTATTCGTGTTAAAAAACTGCAACTTGAAAGAGAGAGGAAAAATCTCCTCCTCAAGAGATATTAACACGACTCCAGCACCGCATCCACTAGTTGTGCAACTGCCATCAAACTGCAATGTCCAAACCTTGTTAAGCTCTTCTTCTTGGATGAGGATATCCATTTTGTCAGACTCAGTAGATAAGAAGTAATTCCCCATCCCTGATGATTCAAAGATAATTTGGGATTGGGGGTCGTTAGAATTGGTGACCAAGTACTTATTTTGCGATTCAGGCTCCAATGTATGCATTACGCCTTTGATGGGGATTCTAGCTTTAGACCATTCCATATAAATCTCTCCACCAACCTCTTTGTAAAAGATCCTTCCTATTAGAATTCCATATGTTGTAGGGATATCGGAAATGAGGATGGCCATCTTTACTCTTTTCTCTGGGGATGCCGCAAAGGCAAACTATGCGTCTTTGATCTAACCAATCAACGGAACCTATTTAGTTTCCAAGGAGTAACATCTACCAAAAGGCTTGGTAAGAGTGAGGCCCAAAGCATGGGTGACTTTTTCTGACATGACATTGTCAAAAGCCCCAGAATCAATTATGCAATTGCTTAGCTTCTGACCATTGATTAGGAGCGAGAGATAAAAAGGTTCAATTTTTCCTGATGTGGAAGTCGAGGCAACATTTATGTGAGATGCATGAGGAGTGGAAAGGATTCCTTTTGGGGAGACCTGAGAAGTTACGACAACTTGGCTTTGAATATATTCGGTCAATCTTACAAGTTGTTCAGGGTTTGACTGAAGATACTCGGCTTTAGACAATTGGATCTTAATCTTTTTAGCATGATCGATTATGTCGAATGCAGCCAAGGGTTTCATTAATGATGGAATGAATCCCTCATTTCATGATGGTAGGGTAGGATTACTGGTCTTTATGGGAATAGAAGAAGGCTGATTCAGAGGGGAGGTATCGGAAAAATATTTCTTCATAAAATACTTAATAAGAGGTTGAGCAGGAAGAGGACTACCTCTTTTTGCAATAGTTGGAGGCATGTTTATCTCGACCTTCTCTTTTTGTATCCTGACAGTAACTTTTGCTTCTTTTCCTCGAGAATGGGTGAAAACAACATATGATTGCCCACTTGCATATCCTTGGGTACCCTCTTCTTCATCAGATTCCTCCTCGTCAAATTCCATATACCCGATCGTAGAGTCACCAGCTGGTTCACTAACATCTTGATCATCTTCATCTCGGGGTAAAGGTTCTTCATAATTTTTCTCCTCTTCTTCAATCTCAACTCGAGCATTAACCAGAGGAGCCTTAAGTGCCAAACGTGGAGCAGTTGCGGGTAAACATGGCCTTTGGGGGGCGTTGTTGGAAGTGAAATTTCTTTGCGGGACATCCCGGTATAAGTGCTAGGAGAAGCTTGAGTTAACTACTTCTTTAACACGAGCAAGTCATTCACCATCTTCTTGAATGCCGAATCTGATGAAGTGGCTTGAGAAGGAGTTGAAATTTTTGGCTTGGACAGATCTCATTTTAATTCGTCATATATGAGCAAGTTATCTTTTATTCGAGTGGTGACTTGTTGTTGCAAGAGTAAGAAACTTACTCTCCAGCTCATGACGTTCATGAAGAAACACTTCTAATTTTCCAGTGTTGGCAGCATGGCAGGTGGCACACGGTTGATTAGTGAATTGAAACGGGCAATGAAATCATGCATGGTTTCATTGACTTCCTTCTTCAGGTGAGTGATCTTTGATAGTAACACGAATACATCCTCTGAAGGCTTATACCTTTCTTCAAATGCATTTCGTAATGTGACCCAAATGGTGATAGATCCGGCTGGAAAATGTTGGAACCACTCCACCGTGGGTCCTTATAACATCTCTAGAAAGAGGCAAATTGACACATCTTCATGGGTCACATCTAGGATGTTGTATGACATGATGAATGCAAATATATGCAATGTTGTGCTTTGGTTTCCACTTCCATCAAATTTTGGGAAATTATTTCGGTTTCCATGAGGGAGTGCGTGAACAGGATGTGGCAAAGCAAGAGGGCCCATAGCATTTCCCCATGGTACTACCATTTGAAAATCTGGAAAAAGGATGCGAGCTGGAAGTGTGGCTCCACTGAGCAATGAAGCACTGTAAAGGGATGCAGATGTTCCTTGTGAAAATTGGCTCCTTCATGAGGGCGAGATGCTTCTTGCTGACCGATCAGCTAAACTTAGTGATGAGAAGCATGCTGATGTAATACTGAAGTTGTGCCTTTGAAGTAGATCAAAAGTAGGATCAACTTCTCCATGAGCTCTCTTGCTATGAGTAAATGGTTCACTCGTAAGTGTATCTTTCAGATCTGCAATATTTTTTGGAGTAGATTTAAAAAATCTTTTTGGTTGTACTTGCTGATTTTCTAATTTTTCAAGAAAAAATTAGTAGCATGTACTTTTCTAAATATTTAATTTTATCCCCTTTTCAGAACTGATTGTGGTTTAATGACAAAGATCAGTGAGGATAAAATGATGGTTAACTTAGCAAGCTAATTTTCGGATCTTAGAGTTGACTTTTTGCGAGGGTTTTGAAATTTTTGTAAACTGTCGAAAACTCAGATCTATGGAAAAATATGGGTTTTTGTAAAAACTCAAGTAACTAAAGATTTCTAACTAGGCCAGATCTATGGATCTCTGAAGAAAATTTTTCAGTTTGGAGCACTTCTGCAAAAATTTTGGATTTTGAGCAAAAAGTTAAAATTTGTAAACAGGTAGTGGTTTCGATGGTTTTATAGATTTTCTGACAAACCACGACCTTAGATCTTTTTACGTTCCCCAATAGAGTCACCAAGAACTGTTGGTCTGAAAATATGTCGGGCAGACAGATCTATGGATAGACGAGCCAACAGTGTGCAGGGCATAGCCCCTCTTTGAGACAACAAAGCGAAACTAGTTTATTGCTATTCTACTAGCAGGAATCTGTATAAGTCCAATAGTATTCCACCTTCAGGGGTTTGGGGTCTCATCCCAGTTGGGGTATTTCTGACTGTGAACAGAAGTGAATGAAGCGGGGAGAGGAGATAAGATATATCTGAAGGAAGAAATGAAATGAATTCCAAAGCAGAAAGGTCAGAGGATTTTTTTTTGGGCTGGTAGTAAACAGAGCCAAACCTACTTGCATAAATGAACAAAGCAATACTGATGAGAAAATGACAAAAAAGTAGAGATAGATCTAACAGAATAAACATATAGATCTAACATAAGAAAGGTCTTATGCATAACACATGTATTCAACACAAAGTCTCAATATTTGTATTAATATTTTCTTCTGTTACAAAAAGTACAAAGTCTTTTCTTCTCACTTCTATTTTTCATCTAAAAAGTGTCCACCCTTGAATACAACAAGTATTCAAGTATATATAGAGGGAGAAGGAGAGAGAGAGAAGGAAAAAATAAACCAACTTAATTACAAAATATTTACAAAATATCTAAAAGTCAACTGTTGACTTTGGGCAACTTGGTGGATAACAACATCCCCATGGTGCAACATGGATGATGTCATCATTTGTGCCAACATACTTTTAGATATTACAAAAAGAAAGCTAAGAAGAGGAAGGCTATTCATCATCTTCTCATGGATGGAAGGGAGTATCCCATTTTTGCTCAGGAGAGGCAATGTGGAATTCGGCCCGATACTCCATAAATTTGCTGATCATTGGCTGGATTTGATCCTATGCGGGACCCTTGGTGTGATCGCCAATGAATTCACAACTCTCTTGTTCATATCTGAGTTTTTTAGGAGTTTGAAGTATTCAATACCTACCTCCATTAGGTATCCCATAAAGTCATGGCAGGCCAGAAGGTTGTTGATGAATTCAACGTCGAAAGTAGCTTTTGGCCCTAACCCTTGTGAGATGATCTCTTTGAAGATCTGAATGGTTTCATCTACCTTCCTCAAGGTGAATGATGGAGTGAGAAATCCCAGAGAAATTCTTAGGAAAATTTTCTCCATCTGATGTATTACATCTAGGGCTTCCTCTTTGAACTTGTCAATCTTCTCCAAGACAAATTCCATCTGATCGACCCGGTAGTCCAAAGTAGCAAGGACTTTGTTAGGTGCTATGGGGCGATCAGAGATTTTGAATTTAACTAAATCATCGACTGAGAAGTTGAGCATCTTCTGGAATGTCTCATGTTGTAACCTAGCATGGTCCAACTCTTCAGAGATAGGTCCTGCAATCATCTAGAGCTCCTTGTTCGCCTGACCAATATTATGATATAACTCACTGAACTTGAAGATTACTTCCTCACTATCTTTGAGGATCTGGTCTCTCCAGGTGGATACTGCCATGCCTTTTTTTCACCAATCTTAGCATATTCATTTATCTTATCCTGACTAAGGGCCTCAGGAGTTTCAGTGGCAGTTGTAGGAGGTGCACTGCCCATTTTCTACAGGGCTTGGAGAAGATGTTTATTTTGCTCTTTTAGTATCATCTTCTCTTCCTTTTCTTCTTGAAGCTTCTTACAAAGGGCATCCACTGCAGATAGGGCCTCCCCTTGTAGGTTCTCAGAGGATGTTCCCATTATGACCTATGTCACTGTATAATCTGTAGGAGACAAATCCTTTTTATCCTTTGTGGGATCGGGATACACGATCTCCATTACTCTTTCGCCTGAGGCACTCTGAGAGAAGCGGGTTATTGGTTTCTACATCTTAGATCCTTTTGTTCAAATGACAGAGAAGTCCATAGGTGAAATGGGGACTTTCTTCTTGTGTTCTCTCAGGTGTTGGGAGATCCATGCTGGACTTAAGGGAGTGGGACCAGCGGGAGAAGAAGGAATAGCGGAAGAAGGATCAACTACAGTGTACTCGGGGAAATGGGTTGAAACGCTTGGCGGCGGCATTGACAAAGAAGCCGAACCTCCAATGCTCACAGGGGTAGAAGTTACTGTAGGAGAGGAAACTGTGGGGGCAGAAGGGATTTGAGAGATTAGGGAAGAAATACTGGGGGACAGCTCCACGAAGGAAGAGAAGATGGAAGAAGAGGAAAGGAAAACAATAGAAGATGGGGGAGAAGACACAACCAAAGGAATGGTTGCTTGAGTGACATGAGGAGGGGAAGGAGGAGTGGGAGAAGGGATGATGGGAACCTCAGTGGTTGTAGTAGTGGCAACATCCTAAGTGGATTTACACGTTCAAACACTTACTGCCACTTCCTTTTTGGGGGAGACAGGGCACACGACCTACTCCTGGGTGGCGGGAGGAGGAATCTCAGGAGATTGTTCTTGGGTGGCACTTGACTCTTCTTCCTTATCTTTCCCTTATCCCTTTGGAAAATGTTTCAGCCTGGTAGGTGTATTACCTAGGGGGGCCGTGGTGAAGTCCACCTTGAGATAAATGAGACCATTAAATCTACACTAATGTTTTATGCACTGAAAGGTGCCCTTTACCCTCTCCTCAATAGTCTGAGGTGCCCTTGTTCTATCTATTTTGGAAAATGGCCAGTTGTCCCCTTTCGTATCTAAATATACCTGAACAACTTCTTGATCAGTCATCTGGAAGCCTTTCGGAACAATGGCCACTCCATATTGAATAATTTCTGCTAGGGCCAAATGGGAGTGATCCTTTCTCCTAAGTTCGACCTCGTGATACCGGTCAATGTAGATGTCCTCGATCTGTGGAACGTGGATCGGATCGAGCTTTTCCTTTGGGAGGAAATTTCATGGATCAAAGGTCGGCCATGCCAGGAAATTGTGCTTCAGGTTGAGCAACTCCAGTTCTGTAAAAATTTCCCGAACCTTGGTGTGAGAAGTGCATGTGTCCCTGCACACTGTGAGGGGGAATGGAGTTCCACCCTTATTTCTCTTTAGGCACTTCTTGTGATATGTTATGAGCTGTCTGGATAGCTCTAATAGGATCAACTTTGGCCCCGCATATCTTGGAAACTTGGTGGGCTCGCCCAAGTAGTTGGCTACTCTGAGATAAGTAAAGGTGGGGAATTGTGTAAATAAAGCCCCCCACTTCTCTGTTGCTGCCACAATTCTCTTTGTCATCCAACCATGATTCATATTGGGCCTCGAAAGGCAAATGATGTTGTAGAAGAAGGCATCGTTGATCTTGGTGAACTGCGGAATGTTTTTTTGGAGTCTCAATTCTGGATAATATTCAACTATTTTTACCTGGGGCCATACCCCACATCGGCTCAGTGCTGGGTAATCTCTCTCAGAGGTAGCAACATAGACCACATAGGATTTCATGTAGAACCTCCTCGTTGTTGTGAGTTGTTGGAGCTTCTCAGAGATGGTGCTGCTGATGATTTCTGCCCACTCAAAATGTTGATCAGGAACGTTTTTGTTCATTGTTTCTAGAGACCTGAGCATCCATTTGTGGAAGTAGTGGGCATCAGGAAGCCCAAAAACCCTGCTCAGGAAGGTAATGGTGTCGCTCAACTCCTCCGAAAAGTCGTTGCGATGAATAACCTGGGGCCACTTGGTTATTACATTTTTATTCTTTAGGTATACCTCGTTCATTAACTGCATACATTTGTCTTCATTTTCCTCCCATGCCTTAATGCAGTCTTCCTGACTCATGGCCACAAAGTTCCGGTGGTGGGGGATACCCAACATGATCTCGAAGTGCCGGGTAGTGAGGTTGATTATAACCTCGCCCTTCTCATTCTCAACACACCTTGTGTCTTTGTTATAGCACCGGGCCACCACCATCATGAACTCATTATTCACCGCACTAACGGGGATTCCCCCAGCAAAGTGTAGACCACTGCCCACTAGTTTTTCCATCCATGGACTACTTGTGACACTTTTGGTTCTGGCCCAAAAATCCTCCATGTCTATATGGCCAAGTCACATTCTACATGGGACTCGGGCATCCTGACCCTTTGATACTTATATTTCATTTCTTCCCTGTGAGTTTGGCCTTACCCTTTGACTTGGTTGGTCTCTTGCTTGATGTAGACATATGCAATTCTGAGTTTAGCTATTGATCTACAAGTAGGAGTGAATTCCAACATAGAAGAGAAGAGCCATGTTATCTATTAGATTGTCCATCAAAGATTTACAGAATGAGGAGTTAGCAATTTAAAAGCTTTTGGGCGCAGGGCGTGGAAATACCACAAACTGCAGGCTTAGAAAAGCAAGGCACATTGATGTAGAGTGTTGTAAGGAAGAAAATAGCACCAAAGGGCACAGGGCACAGGAATACTACACACAACATTCAATGTTGATGTAGGAGGATTTGTGCCTACACCATTGTGTAGGGTTTAAACTATGTGTAAATAATTTTTGTGCTGCATGGCGGTAGGATGCGCAATGGTGCAGATATTGATCGTGTTGTAAACATTTTTGGTGTGCCAAATGGCATGGGATTAAATAATGTATCACCAACTTTAGGTGTGCCAAGCGGCTTGTTGGCTTTGGCATAGTGCAAGAAAAGTTTACATGACATTCAGTGTTGATGTAAGCGGGATTGCGTTGGTGCCATGAGTTAGGTTTATAGGAATTTCAAAGGGTGTCAGGAAGGTGCATGTTACAGGTAGGGATAGTGCATCCTTTGTCGTGACTGTGTTTTATGTAATAGGGATGATGTTTGCGCCAAGGGAAAACCACAACTGTGGATTGTTATATCTATCGATTTCTTCATTTTCGATTGGTTTATGCGGTTTTCAAGGCTCTTTCAACATGGATTTAATAGTAAGGGAAATAGAGTGAAGAGGATCTTAGGTCTATTTTCGAGACAAAGCCCTCCAGGCCAGCAGATCTAGAAGGAGGGTAAAAATAGTTTGGGGAAGAGAGAAGATTGCAAAACGGGCTGGAGGGGTTTAGGTTTCTTCAGGTTAATTTTATTATTATTCCACCAACAACCAAACCAAAACAAAAACCATAAGAAAAGTAAGGACCACCTACCTGGGATATATAGACTGGAAGAAATGATGTGGGGCCCATGAATGCAATGCAAAACGACATGAGTACGACGGAGGCTTTGACAGGTGCAGAGAAGTAAAATTTTCACGTGTTTTACAATTGTGAAAATGATAGGTAGGATGCCCACTTAGAGGTTTATACACTATTGGTTTCATATGTATTCATTATTCTCACAATAATTTGGAAGAATGTGTTATTTAGCTCATATTTAGAAGAAAACATATACTTATAATATGGATGATATAAAAGTCAAAGGATGACATCCACATGCATTGGAAGGAAAGGGAGGATATTTTAAAGGTTTTAATAAGTCTGATATTATTGGTGTCATATTAGTTGGTTGTTCTCACAAGATTTTAAAAAAAAGTTTACTCATCTCATATGTGGAAGAAAAACATATATTTATACAATGGATGATATAAAAATGGATGACATTCATATGCATAGGAAGGAAGAGGAAGAGGATATTTCAAAAGACTCAATAAGTATGATCCTTTTGGTGCCATTTTTTTTATTCTCATAAGCCTTTCAAAAAATGGGTTAGCTCATATTTGGAAGAAAAAATATACTTTGAATGATATAAACAACAAGATATGGCATCTGTATGTATGATAAGGAAGAGGGAGAAGTTTCAAACAACTCGTTAAATATGATCTTATTGGTATCCTATTATTTTTATTTTCTTATAAGACTTTCGAAGAATGTGTTTTAAAGTAATGTATCTTCATGTATATTAAAAAAGAACATTTCTAATTGATATTCATATTATCAAAAATATATGCAAGTACCATTTAATTATTCCCAATAACTCTTTAGAATAAAATATATTACAAAACTAGATGATAAAAAAGGGTCATATGTGGTATTTGTTTGCACCTTAATTAAATCTAATGTTATGTAAATACACAAAAATAAAGAGGATTTAATGGTTTGTAACAAGGTATTATCCTAATCTAATTAATTTATAATCAATCATTCATAACAAAAATAATTAATTAGTACTTGCAAAGATTTATAAATGATAAATGATATCTCAAATACACATGGGGAGATGAAGACTTAACTATACAGGTGAGCACAAAGAAGATCCAATCGTCCAACCAATGGAAAACGTATATGATGAATTGGATATGTTACAATATAAATTATGGAATTGGAAACTAAGCAAGGGAATAACCATGTGAAATTTATATGGTCCATACCTAGAGCTATATAGTTTTTACTGGGTTTGTATAGTATTAGACCATTTGATAGTCGAGATCTAAAAATTCTTGTGTGCTTTTTTTCCTAGAACTTCCCTTCGTTACATTTCACTATTGCTAGAACAACTTCATAATGACTTGTAATCACTTGTAAAAAGTGGAAACCATAAAATTTTGTAGTAACCTTCATCAAAGAATTAACAAACCAAAAGGAGAAATCATGTGTGTGTTGAGAGTAGTGTTATATAAATAATCTCCCATTACTTATTCAAATCACTTTTTCATACTGTATTCTTAAAGAATTCTAGGTGGGAGAAAAAAAATATAGAAATTAAGGAGAAACAATATTTTGCAGGTTTAAAAAAATGAAGAAACATGTCCATAAGGCCATGTGAGATCCACAAAAAAAAAAATATCCATGCAAGATCTGAACAAAATAAATATTTTTGTGACAGGGGAAAATGTACAAATGACAAAGAAAAATATCCACACCAAGTTGTGGAATTAATAAGGAGATGTGAAAGACTCAGTACATGCATCCATGTGAAGGAGGAATAAATCTGCCACAGAAGGATGTGTGAAAATGAAGAAACATAAGCAGATCAATGGAGAAAACAAAGATGCAGGGAATACCATGCAGCTTAAAAGATAATAGTTTACATGCAAAGCTATGTGAATGAGGGAGAAACGTTTGTGGAATAGAGGAACAATCCTGTGGAAATTCATGAAGTTAACAAAAGGAAAATAGAACCTACGTATGAAGCCACATGATAATGAAGAAATACCAGGTCGTTCAGGTGATAAATCATAGAAAAATTTGTTAAAATAGGAATACATCATGTGTAGAGACCCACACGATGAATAGAGTTGAATCTCATGCGACATAAGGAGAAAATCACATGGAAACCCACGTGTAAACCCAAATGTCTCCAGCAAGGTAAAAGGATGATTAAATTTTGTGTGACAAAGAAAGATAAACTTGTGCAAAAATCCACATGTTAAAGGAAAATTAAGTGTGCATGACGAAGTCATAGAAACCCACACAAAGAAGATTAATACACAGTTTCATCATAAGCAATAAAATATGAGCAAAAAACCATGCAATAAAAGGAAATCAAAAGGAAAAGCTTTCGCATGACCCATAGATGAACATGAAACTCTTTGTTTTGATTTTTTACAAAATGTGGAATGCTATTTTTAGAATGAAAAGTTAAATACGATGAATGAAAAGTTAAAAATAGATGAAATCATGTAAGGACGGCTTGTCTCATCTTCTAGAATTATAATAAAAGAAAATTTATTTTTTCTATTCTTAGGAATGCAGATTTTAATTTAAGCCCATTGTTGGATAAGAATAAAGCATGAGGAAAATGAAAATTTATGTGAAAAAGAAATATCAACTTGTGAAATAAATCCACGTGTCAAAGGAATAGGAAACCATGCAAAGTAGAGTAATACAAAGGTTTGTAATAAGTAATAAAATATGCATGAAAAGGATGATGAAAAACCCTTTTGTTAAGTTGAGAAAAACTAAAATCTACTAAATGATGGTCTTCCTCTGCCATGATCCATAATCACAAAAATCTACTAAACCACCCTTGAAACCCTAAACATGGATGCAGCACCGTTCTGTCTACAGGTGGAGATGGCTCTATTCAAGGCATCAATTCACGGGATCCGCCTTTATCCTATATTAATTTGGCCTTCAGTGCTCCTACTCAACCTTTTTCCCTATCTCATGGCAGTGACACAAAGTCTTGTCGTGGTCCTTAGGTTTTTTTCATGGATGTGGGAAATGGTTCTCATACTTATGGTATAGATGTAGGAAAATATGGAGGCATTTCTTAGGCTCCCTCTGGTAAGGTTAATGAGGATAGCAAGGGAGCCTCTGCCATGAACTTCAAAGATGCATTAAATAGCAAGGGATCCCCCATGAAACCTGAAGACATTACCCCATGCATTACATATGGGGAAGAGGTTATTTCATCTGAAAACTACTACAAGGAAAATGCGTTAATCTACAAATTTAGGGGAATATGGCCTAGTCTTCCTACACTTCACGATTAGATCTCCAAGCATTGGACTACGATACTAGTTGGAAGGTTATATCTATATCCTTTTGCTAAAGCTATTTTCATTATAGCTTTTTCTTCAATAGCTGATAAGAACACCATCGCATCTAAGCTTTGGGTTTTCCAATCTAGGTACTTGGTCATTAAACCTTGGTTCCCCTCTTTTAAGCCGCTCACTGAATCATTTTCTTGTAAACATGCATGGATTAGGACACCCCATTTAGCTCTTCAATTTTGGATTCATGATTGTACGGTACCTATTGGTAACACCTTGGGAACTATCCTCTATATAGATTCTCAAACCTATGATTACACCCATACTACCTATGCCCGGATCTTGGTGGAACTTGACACAGCTAAAAACCTTCCTGCTACCATTGTTCTTAGGGTGCAAAATAGAACTTGGTCACAACCTTTAGATTATAAAGGCATGTCATTTAGATGTAGGAGGTGTTTTTGTTTAGATCATACCTCTAATTATTTTGGGATGGAAAAACACCAACATGAGAGACATAATTTGTGGAAAGATGCCCTCCTAAAATACCTGGTTTTTGAATCCAAAGAGGATCTAGACTCAAATTCAGATGCAGAAGATGAATCTGATTATGTCCCAGAAACCCCTCTATTAGAAATTTCAGTTGTTTACAGCAAATAAAATGAAAAAGACATATCTCATCCAGTTGTTGGAAGCAAGGAAAATCCAAAAGATTTAACTCAGAATGACAACATTGGTGTCCCAAATGGAATCATTACAGATAAGGAAAATTATCCTCCTTTTTTCAATCCTCCAATCGAGGAGGCCTCATCAGGTTGGGTAATAGTGTGTAAAAAGAAAATATATATTTCTAAGAACACCCTTCTCTTCCTAGATGATTTAGTTCTCTATTGTTGTTCAGTTGTTCCTTACTACTTCATTTATCTTTGTTGGGAAGTAGTTGTTTGGTTGTTGTGCATCATTTGTTTTTTTATAAGTTGTTGATTTTTGGTATTATTCAAATAAAAATGTTCTATGTTGTTGGGAATTCATGTTTTATCTAGATTTTGATCTTTTTGTGCTTTAACTGTATAAATCTAGCTTTTGAGCCTTCTTGTACAAGGGTGTAGTCCCTTTCAAAAAGCTATTTGCCAATAAAAATAATAATAATAAATAAAGCATGAGGACTATTTTAGGAAAAATATAAAGCATGATGCATGACATCAATTCATAGGAGTTATTTTTAACAATGAAGACAAGGCTCACATTTTTTTATATTTTTACAACTCAAACTTGCATGTATGAGCACTTTTTCTTCTTCCTCTCTCTAGCTCTCTCTCTCTCACTCATATTTTCTATAAAACTCTAGAATACATTGTAATTAAGGATATTTTCCTCTTCATTCATGTTTTTTAGAGAAATTCATTATTCTAAGTGAGAAATTAAGGATCATGAGTGATTTTTCATTCTTATTCCACCTCTTGGAGTAATAAAGGAGTTGTTCTTACCTTTCTGCAATATGTGTGTAGTGCATATTTTATTTTAAAATGATTTTATATTTGTGATACAAGTTTATCCTTGGTTTATTATTTTAATATCATGCCTTCGTGTATTTTTGTGTCAATTTTTAGGTCATAGATTGTTTTTAACTAGTTATATGTAGGATTTTTTCATGGAGCTATTTTGTTTACCCTTATTTATCTTATAACAACTCAACTCTGAACCCTTTTATGAATTCTTTTTTTTGACATAGTCACTTGTAGTTAGTGTATAGTGTGTGTGGCTCTTATCTTTCATCTTTTTTATTCCAATAAGTTTGATATCACCAAAACATTTTTGTGTATCACCATCTTTTTCAAATTTATCTTCTTTCCTCCTCTCTTTCTCTTACTATTTTTGGTAGAATAGAGTATCCTTAGAGATAGAAATAGTTTAGGTGTTGCACCAGTAGAGACATTCCTCTCTATAGAATCATTCCAACATATAAGTCATCTTAAACCTAGAAGTGTTTCCATTTTTTCAACTGGGAGGAGAGTTATCACGCCATTCTCTAAAGGGTGCATTTCAAAGTTATAGAAATTTATAATATGCCTAGTGGGACACTTTGTTTATATTTTCATATCATTTCTAACTATTCCATAGAAAACATTATAGCCACCTTGGTTCCTCTAACTGGCACAATAGTTTGTAGAACAGTTAGTAGGATGTAGAATGAAGAATTTGTCAAAAATTGAGGTTATTCTTGGAAAATATCAATGTTTCAGATACATTCATCAGGCATATGGAAACTCCATGATTTCATAGCACATATTGAGAGTAGATCAATGTTTATATCATGCCAAAGGTTATAAGTAAATCATCTACAAAATTTATTCCTGTTGATTTCATTGAATCATTGTTGGGTTTATAATATTAAGCGAGAAACTGCTTATTTATGAAACCGGCCAAAGATTGTATGTTTTTGTTTATATATTATATTTAAAATATAATCATGATGGACCCAAATGGGTAGTATTTTAATATTGGATCATAACCACCCACCTTATATATAACAAGGTGATCTAATTAAATATCAGTTACAAATATTGTAACATGTATCTAAGCTATATGTGTGAGATGAGTATAGATACATGGTGTAAATGAGGTGAAAATCATGAGAAAATGTATGAGGTGGTTTATAATCCCTTTCAAAAGGTGTACCACTTATATATCATATATTTATTTTCACTACTTTCTATTTATGTTGTTTGCATTCTGTAATCTACATTATAAACATCTAAATATACGTTCTTAATTACTACACTTCATAAAATATAATCTTTGGAAATTTATATTGAGGATTTATAATTTGTAACATTATTCATCCCTTGAATTTCCTAACATTGTATCAAATCTGGTATTTATGCATGTTCAGGATAGATTTAGACGTTTTTTGATTTAAAAGTGTGAAGAAACTTGATTTTTTTCAAATATGTGAAACCCTAGCTATTCCAAACCATGCTTCAATTTTATTAGGTTCAAAAATGTAATTCTTTCCAAAATAATGAGAATATTAGATGATTAGGTTGTCATATATTGCTTGTGCATTATTTTTTAACCTTCATTACTATTTGTGTGCATAAATATGCATTTTTCACCATCCGTATCCTTTTTCGAAGTTTTTGGCCTTCACAAAAAATTCTTGGTCATTTGCGGAATTTATATTATTATGTGGCTTAATTAAATTATTTGTTCCTTTATTAGTCGTTGGGTGACTTATTTGAATATTTCACGACTTTTAGTCATCTGAATTCTTCCACGACTTCTCCAAGTCTTATGTGGAGTTTTTGACTTGCACATATTTATATAAGTCTTATGCAGCTTGTTATCCTTCTTATGTGGATATAATTACTCTAAAACTATTTACTTGCTTGTACCACAAGTGACTTGTATCACATCTTCATTTTCTTTGTTACGTAGACCCTTGTGTTTTGTGGCCTTTTTACGCAGAATCTTCTTTGTCACATAGCTTCCTTTTCTCTGTGGGTTTTATTTTGTCACTTTTTGGAATTCTCTCCTTATTCTGTATTGTGTGGAATTTTCCCTTTGTTTTGTGGATGTTGACCTAAGTATTCCATGGAACGCCTAGATTTCAAAAACCTGTGGAACACTATTCCTTTTTCAGTCATTCTATGTTAGTGTTTTCATTGATGTTAATTTTATTGATGAAAAAGGTATTTATAGTGTTGTATAAGTTTGCATGAGGTGTTAGTAAAGTGTCAAACATGAAGCTTGATTAAAAGTGTCAAGATTTGGTGAGTTATGATAGTGTCCTAGCATGGTTCTAGCTTATATAGTCATGGTATGAGCTCTCCTAAGTTGGTTGAATATTATCTTGAGGTCAACCATGGTTGGTATGATATGTCATGGGTGTCTGTGGGTCTACATGAAGTTAACAAGGTCAATTTATGGGTTTTTATGTGTTGATTCATGTCATTCTAGGCCTATTCCTAGTCTTGGTTCATGCAGAATGAGGTGGAGGTATGAGATTTGGAGATTATCAATCTTGTTGGAGAATGGTAGCAATATGGTGGAAGTGTACATGACATGTATGGTTAGTTTCATGTTAGAAACCAGAGGTATGATTTATGTATGAGGTACTTGGGAAGTAAGAAGGTGAATAACATGTAGTTTGGCATAGGTAAGTCTTAATTAATAGATATTTTCAAATCTATTTGGACCATATGATGAGTATGGATACTTATACCATATTTTCATAATACTTTATGACAAGTTTCAGGTCATTTTGAAGAATATTTTTCAAGATACTTTAATTTCTCAATGAATAGATATTTTCAGAGATATTTTTACTAGATGGTGATTATGGATACTTATAGAATGCTTTCATGATGCTTTATGACAAGTTTTAGGTCATTCTAAAGAAGATTTTGTAAGATATTTCAATTTTTCCAAAACTGAGTTTTCTAGAGTGAAGATTTGAAGCAGAAGTGGACCTTATTATGTTCATTGTGAATTGTGTTATTTTTATAGATGATATAGAATTTTAGAGATTTTTTTCCATGGAACTAATAATATTTCACAAAAAGAATGAGGTGGTTTGATTGTCATATTTTTATGAATGATCGTTAAGAAGATAAGTTGCTTTGAAACCCTGGCTAAACCCTAACTCAAAGAGACTTAGATAAAAAGAGGTATTTTGAGTGTATATTGATTTATTTTTCCAAATTAATGATAGGATGGTGTATCTTAATCTTATATTTTTCCAGAAAGATGTATTAGTGCTTATGATAGTATGTGGGCCCCACCTGAAAATACCTGTTTATGAAGAAGTTTAGTTTGAGGAGAAGTTTCCAAAATAAGGTGAAGAATAAATTAAATTTTTTTTATCCCTTGAGATGATATATAGGTATATGAAGGTTTCAGATCATTATGGTTCTTCTAAATGTCAAAGTGTGCCCTATTTATGAAGACTAGTTTTTGGGGTAGTTTGGAAAAACTTTCAATAAAAGTGGAATGTAAATATTGGTTTGGTTTAAGTTCTTTTACATAGAGTTGGAAGGATTTATAATATGTTATGGAAAGGGGATTTAGATATATTCCTAGTGATATATTGTTTTTATCTTGGTGGTTTTATTTGATGTGTATTTTAGGTCAATTTGTGGAGAAGAAGGATGTTGATTTTTTTGGACAGGTTTTCTCAAACCAAAAGATTGAGTTAGTTGATGCATGAAATGGATTGTATGATGATTGATATTAGTTGTAAAGTGAATAGGAATTAATTTTGTTCCTATTTAATGAATTTTTAGGTCTTTAAAGTTGCAGAAAGGGTGCAAACCAATTGAGTTTGTAAAATTACTTTCTGGGTAGCTTGATTTGGAGAAGAGGAAAGTTGTTGTGGTTTACACATATGGATGTTTCATGAGCTTTATCTTGCATGGATGTAATAAAAATGTCCTAAGTATTCCATAGAGTGGTTACATAACATATTTGATATGTTTTGGAGAGTACTTAAATCCCAATGGTGAAGACATGGTGCTAGAATTAACTATTTAGAGAAGTATATGAACCTTTTGAGTTATGTTATGAATTATTTGATTGTTACAAGATAAGTAATGACCATGGATGATGTTTTATGTTATATTACACATGTGTGATGAATTTTGGGGCTTTAATAATCATGTTTTTGGCATTATTGGTTTTATCTCATCCTTATGACCAGGTTTTGAGCTTATTTTGTGTAAGTTGAGTATTTTTGGGCATGGTCAACCTATAAGGGTCATATGTAAACATTGTAATGCATTTTTTGGGATTTTATTTAGTTTTTTTTCTAAATTATGATTGAGGACATATATCTCTTGTTTTGAAATAAGGAAAGCATATTTAAGTGCTTGTTTGGTTCATTTTTAAACTAGTTGTGCATGGGGGAAAGGTGTGACCCAAGGGGGAGAGAGTAATAGGTATGGAGAAAAAATTTTAGAGATATATAATTGAGTTACATGTTGAATAGTTTTATAATGCATTTGTGCAATAATTTGAGACCAATAAAAGTCCATGAAATACCTAGAGAGATATAATTGAAGAAAGTGTGCTAAAATGAGGGTTTGAAGGAAGTTGGAGCTGAATTTATGGATCATAATCAGATCTGGTATCTTATGATGATTCATATTCATATGAGTCTCCTTTTGTGAGTAATATCAATAAGGTTTTAGGGGTTAGTGCTCCTTGTGGGGTTGGTGCCTCACTAAAGAAATATCTTGTGATGTGTAATATTCACTTGAGTCTTTTTTGTGTGTAATATCAACAAATTTTTTAGTGTGTTTTTTCCCCTCAAGGGTTTCCCACTTAAATATTGTGTCTATGTGTTCTCTCTCTTGTTTAATGTTCATTTGAATGTATGGTGCACACATAATAAGCTAATGTTGAATGTATATGAGTGAATGGATGTTGTAATATTGATAAATGAAGTGGAAATTATATAGGATTTATTCACCTCATTAGTCCATTGTGCTTCCAACACCTTTATTCCACGGCTTTCAAAATTTGAAACTTTTATAACTTTTTATCTATTTCATAGCGGCCTTCTACGTCTAGTTTTTTTTTGTTTTGCAGCCTTCGTTAGTAGTTCTAGAACTTTTTTGGATGTTTTCGTTAATTTACAAGCTATTTTATTTGAATTTTTAATCCATTGTATTCTGCTCTTCGTACCACAGTTTTCTGTAACTTCTGAAGAACCCGTCTAATACTCTATTTTCTAAATTTCGCTAAGTTTTCCTTAAAATGGCTAATTCTTAGAGTTTTTCCATGGATAAATCATAACTCTTACATGAATATAATTATAGTATCTATAGAATTAGGATTAAGGCTATCGTTATAGCTAGAAAGGTATGGGATTTAGTTAGTGGTGTTGAGAAGAATCTCACTAGGAGACAAGATACTCCTGAGAATCTTAATATTTTATATTTAAAATTCCAATAGGTCATGTCTATATTACTACAAAGTATTAAATATGAGTTTTTATTACATATTGGATATATGGAATCTCCAGTTGATGCATTGTATTAATTGTAAACTATGTATTACGGTAGCCACCTCTCTAAGATAATTAAGTTAATCATGGAATTTTTTACAACCCCTATGAAATTTGATGAAAAGGTTGTTAAATATCTAGCTAAAATTAAGGATATTAAAGCTATATCATGTGGATGTAATTGTGAATTATTTCATGATAAGTTTCTTTACTTCATTATTCAAATTAACATTTTTGAAAAGTTTAGAAATTTTATCTTTATTATAAATTCTAAATATCAAAATGAAGATGATCTACGTTATTTAGACACGTTGTCTTATATTCTTATTCAAGAAGAGAGTGTCATGAAGAACTTTGACTCAAAAGAGAATTCCCCTCAAAAATTGTTCGGTCAAAGTCAAAAGTCTTCTAAAATTTAGTATATCAGTAATGTGAATCAACAATCAAACTTTAGATCCAAATATAAGCATAATAGGAATAATCATAAGTTTAAAGTAAATTTTGATGGAACTTATAACAATTATGGTAAATTTGGTCATAAATAAATGGATTGTCATGCTCACTTATCTCATAACAATCCTAAGAATAAGAACAACAATAAAAGGAAGAAGACTAATAAATATCAGAGTGATCCTAATAACCAAGTCAATAATGTTGAACACTCTATTTCCCTTTATAATGATCTTTCAACCTCTAATGATAGTGAATGGATCATAGATAGTGGTGCATCTAGACACGTGACATATGTGCATGATATTTTTGAATGTCATGAAAACATTTATGTAGGAGATAAATCTATCACTAATTTTT
Organism: Taxus chinensis; assembly: GCA_019776745.2. Lineage (NCBI taxonomy): Eukaryota > Viridiplantae > Streptophyta > Pinopsida > Cupressales > Taxaceae > Taxus > Taxus chinensis. Next base: position 577,563,056 of record CM034150.1, read on the forward strand.
GAATGTTGTGGAAATATTAAAATTGTAAATGGAATCATTAGAAATGTGTTATTTGTTCCTAACTTAAAGAATATCCTTTTATCATGTTCATAATGAACTAAATATGACTAATTTTTTTTGTTATTATAAGATAAATGGTATGTTAAGAATAAGCTTAGTAAAGTAATTGTTACTATTTTACAAAAGAATGGACTATATTTTTTTGATGGATTTTTTTGTTGAAGCTTCTCTTTCTACTTATTCTTGTAATGTGGTTCAATTATGGCATGAAATTATTGGGAATGTAAACTTTAAAAATTTGTATGAGATGTATCACCTTAACCTTGTTATAGATCTTCCTAAGATAAAATTATATCATGAATCTTGTGAAATTTGTTTGCGTGGTAAGAAACATGTACAACCATTTCACAGACACCATGAGTTTGATTTCTCTTGCTTTCTTGAGTTAATTCATAGTGATGTTAGAGGTCCTTTGTAATTACCTTATCTTGGTGTTGTTTTATATGTTATTTTTATTGATGACTTCTCAAGAATGACTTGGTATTTTTATATCAAGAAAAATTTGATGTCTTATCTAAGTTTTAAGAGTTTAAAACCCTTTTTAAAGACATGCCTAATTTGAAAATTAAAATAATAAAAACTAATAATGAAGGTGAATATGTTAATAATAATTTTGACAAGTTTCATGTATAAAATGGAATTAAAATGGAGATAACGACTCCCTATTCTATTCAACAAAATGTCATATCTAAAAGAAAGAATAAAATAGTCTTAGAAATGGCTAGGACCATGCTTCATGATTTTAATGTGCCTAAATTTCTATGGAATGAAGCAATGAACACTGATGTTCATATCCTTAATAGAGTTTCCATAATAGATTTACATAAAACCACACCTCATGAAGTATGGACTAAGAAAAAACCTTATATCTCTTATTTAAATATATTTGGAATCCATGCTTATCTTCTCATTCTAAAATTTAAAAGACAAAAGATTTATCCTACCTCTTACTCTTGCATTTTTTTGGATATGGCATTCAAATGAAAGGAGTAAGATTCTACAATCCAGTTAAGCATGTGATTGTAGAAAATAGGAATGTGCATTTTCTGGAGAAACCTTTTTTGTAAATCTTCCACTCTTCTCTCTTCTGAGTTTCATAAATATGAAACTATTCTGCAAGAATCTATTCATTATATTTTTTATATGATGGATGTATACATTGAGGGGGATTTTCTTCGATCCTTATCTCAATCTAGGATTCCTAAATGGGACAAAAATCTGGTTTCAAACTCTCGACCTAATGATTTTAGAAAGATGACATGTTTTCAACATTCTTATCATGCCTTATTTACTATTTATGAGGTTAAACCTCAAACTTTTTAAGAAGCTAGCCTAGATGAAAGATGGGTTATAGTTATGAAATTTGAATACAATGCTCTAATCAAGGATCAAACTTGGGAATTAGTCACTCTTCCTCCTAAGAGAAGCATAATAGGCTCTAGATGGTTGTATAAAATCAAATATAACTCTACTAGTAAGGTTGCTAAATTCAAGGAAATATTAGTTTCAAGAGGTTTTAATCAAAAATTTGATTTGGGTTATGTTGAAACCATTGCTTCTATTTCCAAAATGAGCACTATTATAACTCTTAGAAATTTAGTTTCTCAACATGGTTAGGAAATTCACCAAAAGGATGTTAAAAATTTATTTTTAAATGGTGACTTGAAAGAATAAATTTATATAGACCATCCCAAAGGCTTTGAAGAACCTAGAAAATAATTATTTGTGAGTAAAATTAAGAAATATTTGTATGGTATTAAATAAGCTCCTAGAGCTTGATATGATAAGATAAATTGTTTCTTTCATGAGCTTGGTTTCTCTAATTTTTTTTGTTGATAATGGTTTATTCATCAAGTACAAAAACAATCATGTTATCATTATTGTCTTATATGTTTTTGATATCTTGATTATTAGTAGTGATAAGAATATAATTATTATAATTAAAGATAATTTAAGACAACATTAAAAAATGAATGATTTAGGATTGTTAAATCATTTTATAGGCATGGTTATTTTTCAAAATCACAAATCTATTATTGCATCTCAATCACAATATGTTGGTAATATTATTAAAATATTTAATAATATTTATTGTGAGCATGTCTCTATTCCTATGGAAGTTGGTGTTAAATTAGATCCAAAACCTTCTTGTGATAATTTTAATCCTACTTTATATAGACAGCTGGTTGGTAGTTGTATTTATTTAACTATCACTAGACTTGATGTTTCATATACAGTTAGAATCATTTCTAGATTCATGCATGATCCCTATAAGGACCATTGAAAAATGACAAAAAATATTTGAAGGTATATCAAAGGTACAATCAATTATAGCTTGTGTTATTATTTTATGATAATGCAATTATATTTGGTTATTGTGATTCTGACCATGCTGGTGTATTGTGGATAAAATATCTACTTCTGGATATGTTTTCAAGTTGGGTGTAGGTGCAATAACTTGGAACAACAAGAAGTAACCAACATTATCTATCTCTTCTACTGAATTACAGTATATAAGGGTTATGGAATCAACAAAAGAAACCATGTGGCTCAACAGAGTGATGGAAGATCTTTATTTGGGTGTCAAAGGAAGAACTCCACTTCTTTTGATCAACTAAATTTGTATTTCTCCTATAAAAAATCCAATCCATCATAAAATAACTAAGTATATTGAGATTCATATGTACTTCATGCGGTAGATCTCAAGTTTTGTTCCACTGATAAGCAAGTTGCAAAATTTTTTACTAAGCCCTTGGGTGCTACAAAGTTCTATAAGTTCCTTGCTATGTTAAGAATTTCAAATATTAATTCTTATGATCATGTGAATGATGTTAATCTTCACCTTTTAATCATATGAGTTTTTACTTTCAAAGCCTTCTATGAGGGGGAAAATAAGAAATGGGCATGTTTCATGTTTTTTTAATCATGAAATGTCATCTCTTAATGTCTTGAATGTGTCAAAATTGATACTACCAAGACTATTTCTATGTTATTTAAATAAATTTTCATTTATGTGAATTTTACTTGTAATCCCCAATGAAACATTAGATATGAAAATTTTATTAACTCCATAGTCTGATGTAAGTCCTCATCCTTAATGACTTTATCTTAAGAATTTGTGATGTTCCTTTGTATTGTGGTTTTTATGGAATCTATGGAACAATGCTTTGAATGACTGTAAAACAGTGTTTTATATTTTTTATAACACCCGCAAGTCTTTTAATTTTTTTTGCAGCTTGTATAAGTCCATGAGACAATGTCGTAGTGTATCGCAAGGTTGAAAAACACATGGGACTCTCTTGTAGTGCACCGAAAAAATGTAAACCCATGGAAAAAAAATTGGATGCTATCCTAAATCATGTGTTGATTTATGGATTGTTATTCTTTTTTTACCAAAATGTGACTTGACATAAGGAACAAACTTTGACATGTTTTTGCAAGTTTCCATACCTAACATTAAGGGGAGACTGTTGTGTTTATAATATTAAGTGGGAAACTACTTATTTATGAAACCCACGAAAGACTGTACATTTTTTATTTATATCTTATATTTAAAATATAAGCATGTTGGACCCAATGGTCATCTTTTAAGAGTGGATCATAACCACCCACCTTTTATATAGCAAGGTCATCTCATTAGACATCGATTACACATGTTGTAACATGAATGTGAGCTATATGTGAAAGATGATTATAGATACATGATGTGAATGAGGAAAAACTCATAAGAAAATATATGAGGTGGTTTGTAATCCATTTTTGAAGGTATAAGTGCATGTGGAAATAGAGGGAGTTTTGGGTGAAAGTTTATTCTCAATAAAGATAAGTGATTTTTTAGTGATATTTTAACCTTTCATGGTTTTCCCACTTATATCTTGTTTCTTTGCGTTCATTTAATTTATTTTCATGTTGTTTACATTATATAATCTTCATTATAAACATCTAAATCTATGTTCTTAATTATTTTAACTTTCATAAACTATAATATTAAGCAATTTATCTTGTAGATTTATAATTTGTAACTTTATTCTTCAATTAAATTTTCCTAATGGTTACCTTTGAATTCAGCTAGGAGAAGAAAATTATTGAGTTCCAAAACATATCCTAAATATTTTCTCACCCCACAAAAACCAATTTCATTTCTCAAAATTTTTCATACATATGTAGACACCAAAAATTGGGTCATACTTCCATTGAAATCCCATTAATTAAATTAACCATATCATACCCATTCATATCCCCTAGTGCACATGTTAATTAAATTAATCATCTTAATTAAATTAATTAATATCCTCACTTAACCACCTCACCCAGCTAACTCACCTAGCCACCTCACTCAAATGACCCATTCAAACCTCATTAATGACCTAAGACCAAGTCTAAACCTATCCTAACCAATTGGGACTTAGTCTAAACCTATAATTAAATCCTACTAAAAAACCTAAAAAGACTCTTGCTTATCCTCCTGTGATCTATCACTCAAGAATTAGATGAATATTGGAGACAACGTCAAAAATAGCAGCAATCAAGATATTTTTTTCCAACTTAGATATTCCCACCTTAACCGACGCCGGTCACCTAACCATTGCTGATTAGGTTAGATACATTTCCAAAATCCTTTTCCTAGGTTGGTCAATTGATTCAGGATCTCATACAAATAGAGACTTGGAGCACTCAAAATTTCTGAAGCACTCAGAAAAAGGAAAATATACGGAATCACTACAACCAACCATTGGCATTCATCATCTTCTTCACAATCACAGATTCACATAGAGAAACAAGGAGGTTCAAAATACCATGGCATGAACACAACTTCTCTTCTCTCTGCATCTCTTCCATCACCAATCCTCAGCACCTACAAACCTACTCTTCAATAAGTACCTAACATCTCTTCATTTTTTGTTTTATTCCAGTAAGATTTATTATTCATCTTAGTAGTTTATCTTTCTCCACATCCATACACTTTCTTCCTCCTACCAACCTATCACCCTACCATACCCGCCCCTTTCACTTATTTTTATCCTCTTTTACTCATCTTTAAGACTCTAAGGCCATTTTAAAACCTTACCCTCACCATTTATAACCTCTCAAAAAATCACAAAGAGTCTGAAAAACAATTTTTAAGTCCATTTTACTAATTGCCCCTATGGACGTCAGTTAACCAAACTGACATTAGTCTTATAGCCAATGTCCGTTACAATGTCTAGCAAGATAGCTCAAGCTAGCAAGCTAATAGCTATTTTACAATAGCCCATAATCACTTATAACCTTGACCAAACCCTATCTAGAGCCTGTACCAGACCTGCGACCCAATACCAGCCCATCACCTGACTTGTTTTGACCTCAAACAATATTCTCCACAACCTTTCTTATTGTTTTGTACGAGATACCCAAATCATTTCAAGTACAATAGGATATTTATTTCATGTATATTTTGAATAACATTAATATTGTTATATAAAGTGGATTGACAGCCTATTCAGGAAGCATCACACTTCCCAGATCTAGCTTCCACTAGGCAGTCCTCTCATTATTTTTTTTTAACTCTATCTGGTGGTATTGTTTTGCATTTATAGGTAGTTCCTCCTAGAAAAAAGGGATCTCTTGCAATCAACTATGGATCGGAAAATTAGAACACTTGCACAACCTTCGACAAAACATCACAAACAGGTATTCCTCCTTGGCCTTTACCTCTTATCTATTTCATTAATTTACTAAGAATATTGGTGAAACATTTTGGCACACCCGATGGGACCTCATTTGTGAGGTTCCTTGCATCTATTCATTAGGTAAGGTTGCATCTTTTTTTATTTTTCAAAAGGAAGTTAACATTAAATTCTCTCCCTGGAAATCTTCTCTTTCTTCTATTTGTCTAAGTGACATTTGTATTTCAGCGATTTAAAAAGAATCATTCTTTTTCTTATTGCATTTGCATTAGTGAAATTCATTCTCTTTCCTATTCACTCTTTTTTTACATCGAATATCACATTTTGATTTGGGTTATAAAATACTGTTGTATTTCATACTTCTATCTTGCATTTTTACCTCACATTAAAACTGAGGGCAACCTATACGCTGGAAGTCATGCCCAGCTGATGGTTGACATAATTGAATCATAGAGAGCACTTTCTCTTCTCTCTCTTTGGCCAAACTACACAAATATAAATTCACACATCTTCTTAAACAACACCTTACCTGGAAGAAGTTTCAAAAATCACACGATCAGAGGATTGACAGTGGGCACCTAGGTGGTTTCTCTGTCTAGTCATTTAACTCAGAGAAAGGACCACCCTGGACCAAAACATAACCTGAAACCACCTTTATAATCTTTCCTCTTCATAGGACACCTTTCCAATAAAAAAACTATGTTCTGTTCACAAGTCAGTCTTAAATAACATAAGCTAAAATAACATAAAATTCACTTATAGGATTTCATGTTTTTCTTAGCTTTCTTCCTCGAATTGTGTTTTGAGTTGTGAGGTCATGTTCTTCATTTTCTTCTTCCTTTCACACTCTTCCATCATAGTTGTTGTATTCTGACTTTTTTGAGTGTGTCAAGGTCCATTACTATCATACTCAAGTTTCTAGGTTGATATTTCATCTGACTTAATTCACAAAATCCTTTTTTCTTCATTTTTTTCAATTTCAAAGTGACTGACATTGGTCAGTCAGTGACCATGTGTCAGTTTACATTTGACCGTCATCAGTTTACCTAACATTTTGTTGTTTCCATATTTTTGGTCAATTTTATCAAAAGCAAACTCGTCACATCTTCTATTCTTATTTGAAGTTCTCAAGACATCATCATACCCTCAGAATTTCAATATCATTAGTCAAATACAACTTCTTTACTTCATTTTCATCAGTTTTTTTCCTCATTTGTAAAAACTGGTCAATTTCCCATAGTAACCAATATTATTCACCCTAACCATCATCGATCACCCTGTAACCATCATCGATTATGCTAACCATCTTCATTTTCCTGTGTTTTGATTTTTAATTAAAACATTGACCAATTTCACCTCCCAAAACCTACTTTTTCTCATTTATGTTGTTTTTATGTGTCATTTACAGAGATGCAGATTACTTGATTTATGTTAACTCACATGGTTTTGACTTCATAGCCAAGCCAACACCCTTGTGTTTCATGCTATCCTTTAACCACTTCTGACCTAGCCCATCTCTAACTTCCATCCTGTCACCTATAGATCTATCTCAGCCTATTACTATTAGTACTTGACGAGGAGTTCACAAGAATTCCTTGACCAGAATCTTGCGACCCTACAATAATATCTCGCCCACTCATCTACCCAAGACTCATCAGGACATTTAGTATATGAGAATGCCCTGTGTCTATTCCTTCTACCCTCGCCCCCACTTCCTTGCATCAGCTACCACTAGCTCAACATTACCTTCATCCACCTTACCACATGTGGGTCTCAACTAGACCCCACATCCACTATAACTGTTACACCTATGACATCTATTGCACATGTGGTGTCAATTATTCCTTCATCAAACCGCCTTGAGCATAGCCTCATCTGTACCCTTTACCTCATATGTACTAGTTACATCACAACCACCCATGGTGTCAGCAACCCATACCCCATTCCAAAATATAGTCCTTTCCATCCCACAGTCCTACCACCAATTACCAAAAGATTCATTACAACTACCCCACCTACTTATACATATCACCAATAACCCCCAATCTTGTCTATTGCTTATTCGAAATACCTTCCGCCTATATGTATTCCCCCTTCATAGTTCTCATACTCAGATACAACCATATACTGGGATGTCATCCACATCATATATTCATCATCAACCTCCTTATACTGTAGGAAGTGACCGATCATCACAACCCACCAAATGACCTTATTAAAATGATGATGGAAAAGATGTAAACATTGGAAGCATCAGTTTTTGGCTCTCACAACTACCTTAACCTATGATGAAATCTGTAATGAGCCACAGCCATCCATTTATTCCCATTTTCCCATACCCTACACATTGGGAAATGCCCAAATTTAACTCGTTTCAATAGTAAAAGAAGACCCACAACAACACTTGTGGTATTTCAAACATGGGTGTTATCTAATTAGCCCATGATGATGCTTTACTCCTATGAACATTCCCCATGTCCTTAATAGGACCCACCTTAGACTGGTATAGTGGTTTACCTCATACATTCCATTTACTCATTTAACCAAGTGGCTCAAGCCTTCCTAGACCATTTTTCAATCAATATCAGTCAAGAAGGTCATTATGACTGACTTGTACTCAACTTGACAATATGATGATGAATCTATCGCAGATTTTGTCACTCATTGGCAGAGCCTCATCAACTAACTAACGTTCCAGTTACCTCAAACTGAGCTTATAGAGTTGTTCACTAGAGCTTGTGCCAGGCACATCTCACCAACTCTGTAAGTACAAACCTTCCATACCTTCGACGAAGCATTTACCATGGCATGAAAACTAGAAATTTGTGCCATTGAAGAGAAGAAAATTCAATTGTGAAACAAAAATGCCGCATTTAAATCAAATGATGCTTCTTCCTCTTCAAAACCCCAAAACAATTATTCAAAAGCCAAAGGATCTGCCCAACGTGGTAGTTTTAAATTCTGGCCCATCTCATCCCTCTAATCAATCGAAACCTACCTCCAAGCTTTCTCCCTATTCAAACTTTTCAGTTCAGATGGGAGCAACGAAAATACAATCCGAATCGGGGAGCCTTATTCTTCAGTATTAGAAAAACTTCTTAAGGCTGAGAACCATTTCACTTCCTCCCATAAACCTACATACTATTTTTGACCCTTCTTGTCCTATGCTCAGCATGGTATAAGGAACATGACTATTGTAACTATCATCACGTGTAAAAGGCCATAGTGATGGTAATTGCATATAACCTTTAAGAACATTGTCCAGGAAATGTTAGATAATGGAGATCTTGTCCTGGACAACCCAAAACACACCCAAAAATCAGAGTTTTGCATATCTTCAAGAATTCATTCCCTAACCATACCCTGTCGTCAAACCAAACTGATGAACCTTCAACTAATGGCAATAATGTCCATAAGGTCCATGTTGTGTTTGACATGGTACTAGCCCTTCTCGTAATTTCCTCCTATCCCCTCTATCGAGGAGATTCTAGCACAAGCTCCTCTACCCATGGAGGATCCTACTTCCTCTACTCCTTCACCCACAAAGGAGTCACCTTCATCTCCCCTTCACCCATAGAGGAGTCCAAAATTTCTACCAATTTTGGTTCACCACTTACCTCGCAACCTAACGAACAACCAATGGTATTAACTCTCCTACCCACATGGAGAGTCATCTTCCCTTTCTTCTCCACTGAAAGAGGAAACTATCTCATCTCCAACTATCATCTCCCCTACCCACGGGGGATCCTTTAGAATCACCATTTCCTGTTGGGGACAATTCCCCATTAGCATTCTAGGATCCCGTTGATCTTCTCTTGGCTCTCTTACCCAAGTGTTTGAATCCAACTAGTTCCCTCATCATAGACATATTTTACAAGGATTGCTACTAAGCCAACGTCATCTTCTCTTACAAAATTTCCATTTTCACGCCTAGCCAACCACTTGGATTATGTTGATAATTCCATGCTTTGGGGACATCCTTCAGCTACCCTTTTCAACCCAAATGCAAATGTCTCACCTACGGATACCTGCCATGATCTATCCAAAGATATTTCAAGGAACCCAATCAACCATGACCATGCCTATTGAAATTACCTCTTCTTCATCACCCTCACCTACATCCAAACCTTTACCAACAACTAAACTTGTTCTTATGCCTAAAAACCTACCTGTATCCACACCTTCCCTTACATCTGAGACCCATTGCTACCTTGGGTATCATGTGACATCAAGCCTAGTCCACCCGCCCGTCAAGTTGGATTTAGCCACATCTTCCCAAGCTCATGCAAAAACCAACCCTACACCTAAAAGGAAGATCCAACCTTTTAGGCCACACACATAGTTTCACCCACCATGCCTTTGTCACCTTCACCCCTTCCGTCTATCCTAGGGCCTCACCCATCGACCTTGGCCAAGAAACCACCTATCCAAGGAAAATCAAAAGCACCACAGCCCACCTCTTCATCACAATCCTTTATTACACCTAACCTATTAGTACATCCTACACCTTCATCATTACCCACATCTTTCTTACCACCTATACCCCCACCACTTACAATAACAACATCACTACCTATGAGACTTCCTTCTCTTCAACCCATACCTTCTACCTTTCCTTTACCAGCAACCTTCACCACACCTCGTTTATCACCTTGGCTAACTCATCCTTCTTTCACCATCCACTTTCCCCTCTACATCATGTAATCCTCCTTCACCTTTACCCAAGAAGGTGCAACCAAAATTGAAAAACCCACTACCCTCCAAAGAGGTAGTTAAGCCTACAACACCTTACTATCACTAGTTCATCTACTATGCATTTACCCAAGAAGGTACAACCCAAGCCTAAAACAATACCACCTACCAAACTAGTGGTTAAACCTATCCCACCTCCAATTCCACCTCCTATAGTACCTCACCCATCACAATCACCTACACTTAAATCCAAACCCACACTCACTTCACATTGTGATCCATTGGAAGGGTCTTATGCCAACATTCTATCTAACCTTTTAGAGACTTCGTCATCACATTTCCTGCCCCTAAGACCTTATGACCCACTCAAACCCAAACCAAAAGGGTTTGACGATACTAAAATTTATGCCTACCATCATGTGCCAGGACATGATGTAGAAACTTATAAGGCTCTAAAACCATTCTTCTTCTCTAACTTTTTCCTCCTGAAAAAAACTTTGACCAACAATGATCTTCTAGACGAGGACTTAGTTCCACCTGCACCTATCACCATACATCCTCACCCACTACCTATTCAACGACCTGGCATCACCACCTCCACACCCCTTTTTATGCACCTCCAAAATTCGAGATCAACATGGTCCTTATAAGAGAGCTAGCCAAACCTTCATCCTAAATGTCAGTGCACCCATCTTCTTTCACAAAAACATTGTCCTTCATTCTATTTCCCATCCTGTCACTACACCTATCATTTCTCACCTCCTCCTTCACCCCATATCAATATGGTTAACATTGCCACTCGTGCCAGAAAGACAAAGGAAAGGAGAAAAAAACCAGCCCATCCACCACTCTTTTACCCAATATCCCATATGCCTAAATCTTGCCTCAACCTTTCCTAAACCTTTCCCAAACCTTTCCTAACCTTTCCCAATCAACCTTACCCAATTTATCCTAATATTTCTCAACCAATCTACCTTATCTAATCTACCCACTACCTACCTCATCATCCTCAACTTTTCCTCAATATTAAACAATGTTATCTATTGTCACCTTATCCTACTTTTACCATATGGGGGACTCGACATTCCCTCTTCTCCTATTGATCACCTCTCATCTAAACCAGACCTTCATCATCTACCTTACCTAATCTACCCACCACTTACCTCAACCTTGCCTTAACCTTGCCTTAACCTTGCCTAAAAAGTTCCTAAACTTGCCTAACCTTACCCAATAAACCTTACCCAATTCATCCCAATCTGTCTCAACCAATTTACCTTACCTAATATACCCACCACCTGCCTCATCAAACTTAACCTTTCCCAATCTTATAGAATGACACCTATCATCACCTTATTCTTCCTTAACCTATAAGGGACTTGACACTCCCTTTTATTCTATTACACCTCCCTTCAAAACCAAACCTTCTTCATTTACCTTATCCTACCTTGCCCAACTTTACCCAAACTTGCCCCATCTACCTTATGCAATTGTACTCACCCTTGCCCAATCTTACCCAACCTCACCAATCACGATCTCATTCTTCCCTATACCCATGGGGGACTTTTCACTTCCCCTTATTTTATTGAACGCTTCACTAAAACCATACCTTTTACATCCTACATTTCCTTCTACCAAAACATTCTAGATCGACGACCTCGTCCTAAAGGAAAATCAGCATGTAACAAAAGAGGAAAAAAGTAAATGGGGAAAATTTGCTCCTAATTGGTTTAGACCATATATTATTACTCATACCTATATGGATCAGGTGCTTATCATTTGTCTTCACTCGAAGGTAAACTTGAACCTGAGCCCCTCAATGCCTTGCATCTTTGACCATTCTACTGTTGAATCAAGTCATATATCACCTCTTTTCTATTTTGACCACGTGTGTCCCTTGAGCACAATTCACCTTCCATTTACCTATTTTAAGGATCAACAACTAAACAAGAATCATGTGATTACCCATTACTTTTTCAACCTTATCTTAAATATGAGTACCACAACTCTACTCATGGTATGATTCTCATGGATCTTTTCATCTTTTTAAAGATTGAAATCCCATGGTCTTTCATCACTTAAAATCCCATCTATCATAGTTAACCTATGTGTGTTATAGTTTTGTCTTCCAAAGCAAGAGCCTATCCTTCTCTATAGTTTTGTCCATGACTTAAAAGTCAAAAGTAAAAGCAATTTCAAAAGTAAAATGGGATTCAACTCCTTAAGTAAAAATTCCAGCAAAAAGATGACTCCCTCAAAAAGGACATCTATGACTTTCTATCTCGATTGTTATAAATAGATTGCTCCCTCAAAGGACAGCTATACAAAGTTGAGCCATATTGTACTTAGTTTATCATAAAAAAAGACTATTCTTGCAAAAACTAAAATAAAAATATTTTGAAACTTCCCACATCGATCAGCTTTATGAAGACCTCAAGGAGAAAATCTACTCATCCCACATAGACTTCCCACATCGATCAGTCTATTAAAAAAAAAAAAAAAAGAAAAAGATTAACTTTTTCATCATGGACTTGCCTATTGTGATCTTGGGTCTCTTGACAAGTCAGGCATGTTGTCTCACACTAGGTTACACTAAAACCAACCTATTTTCACCTCATCACTTTTTCACCCTAATTTCATGCCTGCTCAAGGGACGTGCCACAAAATGTGACATTTCATGATCTGTGACTTTCATTTAGCCTTAGAATATTCAATCATGCAACGCTTTAGGGTCTTATATTCATAATCCCATCTTAGGTATGAAAAACATTGTTTTGGTTCTTACCAATTAGGTCGGATCTTTTGGTCACCTCTTACCCTTCACCTTTTTTATTACTTGTTGATAATCCTATACAGGACCAAGCCTTCAACAACTCACATGTAACCACACCTCAATGAGCTTGAATTCACCTCTTGCCTTCATGACCTAGACTCAATCATGCCTAAGTGACCTAAAATCAACCATACCTAACTGACCTAGACTTAACCATTCCTAAAACATACCAACCCATCCCACTACCTCGTCACATTTTTTCCTAGCTTACAAGAGAACTACATCGGCTTGAGGCCCCTTTTTTTCACTAGGGCTATGTAGGACAACACTCTGAGGTCATGGGGCCCTTGGAGGTTAGATCAGACATTCTTTACCCTAACCAATTTCCCCCCCACTTTTTCTATTTACATCCTACTATTAGTTAGTTTTCCATCTTACTACATTGCTTGGAAATTAAATAAACATACAAGTACATAATCATGTATACTTACCTATTTCTTATCAACATCATTAAACCATGCATATTCAATCATTTCATTTTTTCATGTTACATCAATATACTTAGGCAATTTACACCATAACATACATATACATCAAACCCAAAAACATGACCGAACCATGCCTATACTTGACTATGGCATGCCTAAATGACCTCAACCATGCCTAAATGACCTCAGACTCCAACCATGCCTAACTTACCTTGATTCCATCATGCCTACATGACCTCGACTGCCTAATTACCTTTAGAACTCAACCATGCCTAACTGACCTCAACTAAAACATGCCTCAATGACCTCAACTCCATCATGCCTACATGACCTTGACTCAATCATGCCTAATTCACCTAGTTTCCATCAATACACAATAACAATGGAAATTAAAACAAAGTACCTCATTCATCTGATAAACATTACTGACCAAAATCCCTTTTACCTTTACCAACACCTATTACACCCTACCCACAATCCTACATTTCCCTTAACTACATTTAGGAACTTGTCCTTTACCTATTCCTCAACCTTACCCATGTCAATGACCTATATACCCTACCATGACCCACCTGTGTGACCTTTGAACTTGTGTACTCATTATACCTTGTGATATCGTTACCCATGTTGTTAAACCTAATGACCTTGACTTTTCTATTACCATGTAATTTACCCTTACCAAAACTTTGGTGTACCGAAGCATACTTAAACGTTCATGTACCTAACCTATGTCATGTTTCCAGACCATAATCATGTACACTAGATTACCTGAATCACTTCTCAACCTTGTTTGGATAAACCTATCGACCATGGATGATGTAGATTTTGCAAGCTCTTCAACCTAAGTACCGTGTCGCAATATATTGTGTGTGCATGCATTTTGATTGTCATTACCCATTACCTAATATGACCCAATGCCTATTACACATTAAACTAAAATTCCCATACCCTTACCTACAACTCACCTACCATCACTTTCATCACTTACCCATTTATCAAACCACTCACTGATTTCATCTCACACCCTCATCAACTCTTGGTTTTGAGGGGGGATCACCTTCAGAACTACTTGGGAAAACCCCACTCTCACCTATATATTGGGGGTAACCACTTCCTATTTTTGTTAGTGTCACTTACAAATATAAGCCACACAACTCAAAAGGGGGAAAAATGTAGACAACAAAAAATTGGGTCATACTTCCATTAAAACCTCGTTAATTAAATTAACCATATCATACCCATTCATAATCTCCTAGTGCACATGTTAATTGAATTAATCATCTTAATATAAATTAATTAATATCCTCACTTAACCACCTCACCCAGTAAATCAACTAGCCATCTCACTCAAATGACTCACTCAAACCTCATTAATGACCTAAGACCATGTCTAAAACCTATCCTAACAAACTGGGACTTAGTCTAAACCTAGAATTAACTCCTTAAAACAAAACCTAAAAAAGACTCTTACTTATCCCCCCATGATGTATCACTCAAAGACTTGAATGAATATTTGCGTCCATGCCAAAAATAGCAAAAAATCAAACTATTTTTGGCTAACCTAAGATATTCCCTCCTTAACTGACGCCGGATTATATTTCAACCAAAGTCGGTCACCTAACTATCACCAGTTAGGTTAAATACATTTCGAAAATCCTTTTTCCTAGGTAGGTCATCTGATTCAGGATCTCATACAAACAAAGACTTGGAGGACTCAAATTTTTTGAAGCACTCAGAGAAAAGGAAAATATATGAAAGAACTACCAAAAACCATTCGCATTCGTCATCTTCTTCATGATCAAGGATTCACACAAAAAAAGCACTAAGGTTCAAACTATTAGGGAACAAACACAACTTCTCTTTTCTCTGGATCTCTGCCATCACCATCGTTTGTACCTACATTCACCAAACCTACTCTTTAAGTAAGTACCTAACATCACTCCATTTCTATTTTAATTCTAAGTAAGATTTATTATTCAGCTCAGTAATTTATCTTTCTCCACATCTATACACTTCCTTCCTCCTACTAACCTATCACCCTATCATACTCACCTCTTTAACCTAGTTTTATCCTCTTTTAATTGTCTCTAAGCCTCCAAGGAAATTTTACGACCTTTCCCTCACCATTTCCAACCTCTATGCAATCATAGAGAGTCTGAACAAAAATTTAAGTCCCTTTTACCTAATTTCCCGTACCAACGTTGGTTAGCCAACCGACATTGGTCATTCTACCTAGCCGGAATCAGTCACATAGTCAACACTAGTTACTGTGTCTAGCAAGATAGCTTAGGCCAGCAAGCTAATAATTATTTTCCCAATAGCCTAGAATCACTTATAAAATTTACTCAATGTGAAACAGGGATGAAATCCTAGATGATTTTATTAATAATCAAACTTGTACAATATTTCATGGATGCAATATTTATACATATTGGACATCAATATACAAACAAAGAATGATGTTGCATAGGTGCAACAATAAGCCAAAATTACATAAGCTTCCAAAATAACATCTGGGAATTAGAATAAATCAAACAGATAATTATTACAACTATATAACAATATAACCTACAAGATAATAATGACAAATATGGTAAAAAAACCATATAAAAATTAATAATTAAATAAACTAACTATACAATGCATAATTATCCTAAGGTTAAATATAATTACCCTAACATTCCCCCTCCTTAATTTTTACATTGCCTCAAGGGATGAGGAGAGGAAAATCTATAAACATCTTGAACTTTTTCATGTGCAAGTGACTTTATGAAGATATGTGCTCGGTTATTCATCTTTTGGAAAAAATTGAACCTGTATATTGTGCTTCAAGGCATGTTCATGTATGAAATTGTACTTGGTACCTCAATATGGTTTTGTTCTTTCATGAAAAAATTGGATTGTAAGCAAGTTTGATAACACACTTTCAAAATGTCAACATACAAGGTGGTCGATTTGTCTTGTGGAATTCCAAGTCCTTGTAGTATATGACGTAGCCATATCAATTCACAAATAGCTTCACCTGTAGAATGATACTCGGCTTCTATGGAAGAGTGAGAAACAAATTTTTGTTTCTTACTTCCCCATGATATTGGTCTAGATCCCATAAAGAACACAAATCCTGAAGTGGATTTTCTATCATCAATTTTTCCTACATGATCTTGAATCTGAATATCCTGACAAGAAGAATTTTTCGTTCTTCTTGTATTCTAGACCAATATACACTGATCCTTTGAGATATCTCAAAGAAGCGCCTTGCTATTTTCATCCAATGAAAAACTTTGGGTTCCTGCATGAACCTGGATAGATACCTCACTGCAAAATTTTATATCTAGTCTAGTGTAGGTCAGGTAAATGAGACTCCCAATTAACTGCCAATAGAGATTGGAATTCACCTTAGGAGATGGATCTGAACGAGATAACTGCAATATGTTCTCCATATGTGTAGCACTCGGTGCACAATCCATCATCCTAAATTTCTCAAGTGTTTTCTTGGTATATTTCATCTAAGAAACAAAGATGTGATTCTCTTTCTGCCATACTTCCAATCCAAGAAAATAATACATTAATCCTGAGATATGTCATATCGAATGATCGATTAAGATATTTCTTTGTTGCATTGATCATCCTCATTGAACTTTTAGTGATGACTAGATCGTCGACATAGACAATGACAATATCACAATCTCCCCACACTTCAATTTTTGAGGTAAATATTGGGGTCGTATGGATTTCTAAAAAATCTATGTTGTATGAGATGCACATCAATTTTGATGTACCATGCCTAGGGTGCATGTTTAAGGCCATACAGATATTTCCTGAGTCTAGTATACCTTTTCTTCTGGACCAGGTATAATATATCCCTCAAGCTTGAGTCATGTAGACTTCTTCTTGTAAATCTCCGTTCAGGAAGGCACTTTTTACGTCAATCTGATGGATTTTCCAACCAAATTTTTTAGCTAGAGAAAATATCATCCTGATCATTTTGATCTTAGCTGTGGAAGAAAATTTATCCTCGTATTCAATGCCTTCTTTTTTTGCATACCCCTTTATTACTATTCTCTCTTTATACTTGTCTATGGTCTCATCTGCTTTGTACTTTGTTTTGAATATCCATCTACATCCAATGGGTTTCTTCCCTGGTGGAAGATCGACAAGAGGCCAAGTGTCTGTTTTTCATCACTAATTTGTATTCAGCATCCATGGCATCTTTCCAAGATTTTGACTATAGGGCTTCTTAGAATGTAGAGGGTTCATTATATTTAATAACTCTACTCATTCAAATAAAATTTCACTTCTTCTCTTGCTTTACTATGCAAGTATGTGGTCGAGGGGTGGATGTATCCTAGTGGAGCATCCATTCTTGCATCTCGTAACATGATAGTATACCACTTGGGCATATGCTGAGCATGTTCCCATGGGTTCGTGGTTCTATCAGATCATCACCATCATCCCCATCATCAATTTCATCATTTGTGGGAACATCAACTTTATTTTTTATAACTGGTGAATAATCTACATCAAGTGATTCTGGAGGAGGAGACTATGCTTCCTTCTTGTCAAAGAACTCAACATCTCTGCTGGTGTAGACTCTTCTGATCTTTGGATCCATCAATCTATGTACCCAATAGTTTCTTCACTGTAACAAATGAAAATGAGTTTCTATGACTTCATGTCCAATTTATTTTTGTTCTTATTTGGGTATGTGCAAACTTTCTTTACACCCGAATACTCTGAGGTGTGTAATAAATGGTTTCCACTTTGACCATGCTTCATGTTGTGCCTTATTCCATCAAGAGAAACTGTGGGCACTTTATTCAACAAATACATTGTTGTCTTTGATGTTTTTTCCCAAAATGTATTTAGCTAGTCCAGATTCATCGATCATACATTGCACCATTTCCATGATATTATGATTTCTTCTCTCAACAACTCCATTTTGTTGCAGTGTGTGTGGAGGAGGAATTTTTTGACGAATCCTCGTGAGCTTGTAGGTATTCTTTGAACTCATCACTGGTGAATTTCCCTTCCTTAATTAGAGGGTAGAGTTCTAATATGATGACTAGTTTCGTTTTCAACAACTAATTTAAACTTCTTGAAGGTTTCAAAAGATTCACTTTTCTTATGAAGAATTAAAATCCACATTTTTCTTGAATAGTCATCAACACAAAGCATAAATTACTGATATCGAGAATGACTTGGTTGCATTAGACTGTAAAGATCAGTATGAACCAGATCAAGCTTACCATGAGCTTGAAAAGTACTCTTCTAAAATTAATCTCTATGTTGTTTTTCTACTAGGTAATGAGGACACTTTATCTATATCCTTCTGAATAGATGTTAACCCATGTAACATATTATATCGGCGAAGTGTCTCGAGATACTTGAAATGATATGACCAAGTCTCTAATGCCACAACTATGCAAAGGTAGAGTTCTTAGCCACAAGTTCATGATCATCTCTATGGACAAAATCAAGCTAGAACATACGTCCCACATTGGAGTCTTTTGCATCTATTTTTTAGCCTTGTGATTTGTCTCAAATTAAACATGTTTTCTTGCTAGAATGACTATCAAATTCAATTTTCAAGTTGTGATCTAGGAGTTGAATGACTGACAACATAATTCTAGTCAACCTAGGGACATATAGTACATCTTCTAATCTACAGTTTCATGAACCAAGGGGAAGAGAATTTTTCCAATCCCCCAAACTGTGTATGAAGAATCATCGCCTAACAAAACATGGTTTTTCAAAGGCATGTCCCTCATTGAAGTGAACCAGTCGTTGTGGCTGGTCAAGTGTCGAGTGGATCCTAAATCAACATACCAGACTTCACTAGATGATGTGGAAGGTTCACTTGATTGAGTAAAGTTTACAATTAGTCTTCATTATCTGAATGTTCTTCTTGTTCAACAATATTTCCTTGTTGATAGGGTTTTCTTTTCTAATTCCCCTTTTTCTACCCTTGATTGTAGTTCATATGTACCTTGTGATATTGTTGGTGTTGAGGTCCAAAATTACCTGATGAACTTTCTTGTATGTATTATACCAACAATATTTTAATTCATATCCTTTTTTGCAGATTGGACATTACTTCTTATGTTGCTTGTCTCATTGTTGATCCTGATTTTGATTTTGGGACTTTTGATAGGAATTAGGTTTGACTTTCCCTTTTCCTTTACATTTTTGATGAGAATAAAGTATCTTCTCATCTTCATCATCCTTACTATACAATGCTTCCTCTTGTTGCAGTGGATTTACAAACTTATCAAAACTCGCTATTAAATCTGAAAAGTTTAGGGTTGTCACAAAAATGTGGTATGAAGAAGAGAGAGCTCTCAAAACAATGGGAATGAGAGCTTCATCAGTGATCACTTCTCCTAGGGCTAGAATTGAATCCCTAAACTCTACAACTTTTCTCAAGAAAGCTTCTATTTTCTCATTTTGCTTAAACTTCCATGTGTGTAAATGACTATGCAAATTCAGAATGAAATTCTTGTTTTTAGCCTCATATAATGTGATTAACTTATTCCATGCTTATTTAGTTGTTTTTACATCTCGAATGTGGGGTTACACATCATGAGACACTCCAAACAAGATGATTAGCTTGGCCTTCTGATCAGATATATCAAACTTCCATTGTTGTGTCGTATCAGTAGTTGATTTGGTTAGAGTACCATTCACAACACTCCAGATCTCTTCAAACTCAAGTTGTGTCTCGATTTTTTAATTCCATGCAGCATAGTTGTTTCCTCTGAGTATTTTTAAATCTGGAAGAAATAATTTGGGGGCATTGGTGCCCATTTTGTAGAAATCATTGACATGGTTAGGCTCTTATCACTCTAGGTATAAAGCCACCCAATCTATATACCGCCAGTCTAATATACCAAACCTTTCTATATGCGTTCCCTTCTGATATACCCATCAATACATGTAATAATCTCACCCTTTTGATATACTTGGTGGTATGTGAAAGAGGCATTAACATATCTGAAATAATTCAATACATGGCACAAAGATAGTACTGAAAGGGGTCTGTGTGATTATTGACACTGGCTCAAAGAAATATTCTCAGATGCACGCGTAACTTGGAAATATACTTGGATAATTTCTCAGTCTAGATTTAATTCATGCAATCATTCATAGATGGATGGGATGGCTCATAATGTGTGCACTGTGTCCTTATTACTCCCTATCAATTTAAAAGGTTGATGCCCATATGACATTATTGTAAGTATATAAGGCGTTAAGTGCAGTAGTATTCGCAATGACTTTACTCGTAAGCACTTCCCAGAGGTATTATTTATACCCAATGCTATGCAAATGAGATCTAGGATCTTGAGAGTGTTTTAGAACCTAATTTCATTTTTTTTATTACAATTCTCTACCAGTTTTTGAGAAATTACAATGTTTGTGGTTGACTATGACAAACTGTAAATTAGTACAATACACTAAATTATACAATTACATTCAAAATTTTGGAAAAATTGAATGACATGTAAAAAAAATTGTTTTTTGGGGCCCTCGTGGCCTCTAGAGCCCAATCCGACTTGTTGAGCAAAATACCATAAAAAAATTGGCTCAAAATGAATTTTTTTGATACCACTCCTTTGCTAAATGTTGTCCAGAATCGAAAAATAAGCCAATTACGATAGAAAACAAAAATTGGCCCTGATTAGGGTTTTTCTCACTAAATTTAGTTAGTTATAACTAAATTTGAATTTACCACTAGAGTTAGCAGTTCCACTAAATTTCCCACCAAATTTGGTTGTGGGTAAGGGAGAGGGATTTTACCCCTTGAATTCTCTTGATGGGAAGTGTCTTAAAAAATGTATGCTAGCCACTTGGGCGACTAAGCTAAACAATTATATATAAAGAGCAAATTGTAATTAAACACTTCCAAATGGTAAAACCATACCTCTTTAAAAAAATATGGTTTGGGAAATGTTGTTTTAAACAAAAATTCCAGCAAAGAAAAAAATG
This sequence comes from Taxus chinensis, assembly GCA_019776745.2. Classification (NCBI taxonomy): domain Eukaryota; kingdom Viridiplantae; phylum Streptophyta; class Pinopsida; order Cupressales; family Taxaceae; genus Taxus; species Taxus chinensis. Next base: position 577,584,715 of record CM034150.1, read on the forward strand.
ACAGGTGGTTTTGGTGAGAATGAAGGCATTTTTAGGTGTGTATGGCGCCTTAGATCAATTTTTCTTCCTTCCTTTGAGCTTATAATCTCTTCCTTGGTGTATTCTATCCTCCTCAACCTTAATTGCAATGAATAAAGGTGGTTTTGAGGAATATGATGATAGTAATGCAGGGATGAGGTTGGAAAGTTGCAAAAGAAACTCTGGATCTCCTTTACTTGCACAAGATTCTCCTAATGATCCTCAAACTCTGCTACAATCCTCTAATATCCTTCAACCTGCTTTAAAACCAAACGTGAAATAGGGATGAAATCCTGGGTGATTTTATTAATAATCAATCAACTTGTACAATAGTTCCTGATGCAATATTTATACATATTGGACAACAATATATAAAAAAATAATGATGTTACACAGGTGCAACAATAAACCATATTACATAAGCTTCCAAAAGATCATCTGGGAAGTAAAATAAATCAAACAAAGAATTGTTACAATTATGTAATAATATAACCTATGAGATAATATGATAAATATGGTTAACAAACCATGTAATAATTAATAATTAAATAAACTAACTATACAATGCATATTTATCCTAAGGTAAAATATATTTACCCTAACAACCAGACTTGCAACCCAATACTAGCCCATCACCTGACCCATTTTAACCTCAAACAATATTTTGCATAGCCTTTCTTATTGTTTTGTATGAGATACCTAAATCATTTCAATTACAATAGGATATTTATTTCATGTATATTTTGAATAGAATTAATATTTTTATATAAAGTGGATTGACAACCTATTTAGGAAGCATCACACTTCCTAGATCTAGCTTCTACTAGGAATTCCACTCATTGTTTTGTTTGATTATGTCTGGTGGTATTTTTTTTGCATTTTACAAGTAGTTCCTTCTAGACAAAAGGGAGCTCTCGCAATCAACTTGGATCAAGAAATCAGAACGTGTGCACAACCTTTGACCAACATTACAAATAGGTATTCCTCCTTGGCCTATTACCTCTTATATGTTTCATTAATTTGCTAAGAATTTGATTAAACAACATAGTCTCAATATGATTTATTTTTGTTTCCTTCAATGACAGTAGCCCACTATTGCTTTCTCAACATGATGATATCTTGGTTTCTCGCTCTTAAGAGTATCTCATTTTTTACCAGGTAAACTAAGGTTACACCCATAGAACACATTAAATGTGTGGCCAATATATGCTCTATTTGTCGTGTTTCAAGACAATGTTGTAGTCATATTATTAGCAGCTTCTTTTAAAGGAAAAGTGTTCTAGTGGTACAGGGGAGTGGCACTAAATTCCATCATTGTATGGGATTAACTAGGAGAAGTATTTTTTTAGGCATTTTGAGGATAAATCAAATAATTTATTATTAGTCAAACAAATAAACACCATAAAGAGAGAACCGCAGGATTTCATGACTGATTTTAAATACATATTCCAAAAAACTTGGGATAAATTTCTACAATTGGTAAGGACTACTCCTTATTATACATTAATGTATTATCTAAGGGATTTAAATTTTGATATTTTAGTTATGATAAAATAATTGGGAAAAAGGACAGTCCCCTGAATCTTATAATATATAAATTGGAGTTGAAAACAATCTTATACAAGTGGGAAAAATATATCGGAGGTATCTCATTCCCATCTTTCTGGAGATTCTTCCTCCCACTTCCTTACAAATACATGTTATAGCTCTAACTTTAATGCTTAATTCTCATCCTTTGAGCCAAATATGTGTAGTCTCGATCTAATCAAATTATTTACAAAAGATAATAGGTATATTGGGAATGAGATAGTTGTTGTGATAAGGTATCAAAATAAAAATTTCAGACCTTATTATCCTCCCAATCAACAGAATAGACCTCATTGCTAACAAATTTTACACAGCCAAAATCAGTTTGCTAATGAAAAAACTATCCAAATAGTCAATCCCAACACTACTAGCACATCTATATCAATTATACTAGTTCAAAACAAAATGATTCAATATTATGAGTGGTGGTATCCATGTAATCAATCCCATAATTAAAATTCTTGCTTCAATGGTATTCAGAATCAAGCACTTATGGTGTAAACAACTGCTATGTCCCAAAGTTCATCAGTTAAGACTCCACCATAGCTAGAGGCTTAAAAAGAGTTAGTATATGGTGATGTTACATTCCTAAATTGGTAAAAAGTTGTTTTTTGTGGAATAAATCATCTCGACAATCAGGAAAATCATAGTTCTACTTCTGAGGAAGTGAACAAAATGTTAAAGAAAAAAAGCTTTATAAGTGGAACAACAGCCTAATAAGAAAAATTCTCAACCTTATGCAATGTTACAAATCATTGTTAAAGTTTTAAATCAGAAAACCAATCAAACAAGTCAGTCTACAAAATCTCAAAATCAGCAAGATATTTCAATGTCCATACCACCAATACAAAAAGGTGCTACTATTATAAAATTACAAAATAAGTTTAGTACTCCATCATTTAATATCCTTAAGCAAATTAAGCAATGTTCCATATTGAATATGTCAATATTGGATTCCTTTTCTCTTCCTGGAGAAAAAAATCTCTTACAAGAAGCTTTGTCTATCCTCAATCTCTCTAGCTAACCGTCTAAATAACCATCTAAGGTGATGCTCCCCAATACACCTAACCCAAAATAATATCAAGTAAACAAGAGTCTTAAACCACCTCACTTCTATGTTTCATTAATCATAGGTAAGAATCTAGTTCACAACTGCATGATTGACTCCAAAGCTTGTAGCTCAGTTATTCCCAAACAAATTATTGACAAACATGGTCTAGATTATGAGCCTCTTTCTAATTGAGCATTAAAACTTGATGCAAAACCCATAGATACCATTAGATTCATTAGAGGACTCATTCTAACCTTACATGCATGCCCCAACTTCTTCATTCCTCAAGATGATTTTATCATTAATCTTCCTCCTTTCTTTGCTTTGTGTCTTTCTAAATATTTAACTTCCAAAATTAGAGGTTACTTATCATCAAACTAGTCTCACATGTTTTTTATAACAAGGTATGACACCAAGGTTACAATAAGGTCTGAACCCATCTCAAAAAATCACATAGAACCTCATGTTATTAGTGGCATTAACTCAAATTGTATAATCATAGATGAAGAATACCAAGTAGTTGACCAAGATCCAACCACACTTCTTGAGGGGATTACTGATTTATTTCTTGATGAGTGGGATACTCAAACTCATGCTACTGATCCACATAGCTATATTGAATAAAAAATTCTCATAATATATTGTTTGCATGAGTAAAATGTTATTATTCCTAACCTTGTAAAAACATATCAACAAGATGAAGGTTATGGAAACTATAATTTGATGGATCAAGAAGCAAGAATACAGCAGGTGGATGGATCATGCTAATTTCCCCGACCAAGGAAAATTATTTCTAGAATTTGAGATTTCATTTTACTTGCACTAACAACACATCTGAATATGAAGCTCTCATGCACAATCTTTAGTATGCAAGGAGGAAATGTGTGAAGTGATTGTAAGTTTTTGGTGACATGAGTTGGTGGTTAAAAAAATAAAAGGACATGATACATATAAGAACAAATTTATGAGATGCTACAAGAACAAGGTATGTGATTTAATAGAATATTTTAATGCTTTCAATGTTCAATCTATTCTTAGAGTGAATAAAAAACACGCAGATAGGTTGAACATTCCATTGGTTCTCAAGTTGATATTATATATCATATCAAGAAATAATATTTTCATAAACATATCATGATAATGGTAAGGTATTATATCCTAGAAAACAATATCAATTGGTAAGTGTTTGATTCAGATAAACAATTTGTCAATTTCTTGCAAGAGGAAGCTAAGTTTTTAGTAAAAAATAAAAAAAGATTACAACAATAGTATGATGATCATGTTATCCAATTGAAATATAAAAAAATACCTCAAGTGTAGGTTACCCTTGAATCCATATTTAATACAGATGATCATGTCATAATTGATAAGTCTAATATGATGATAAAAAAATATGATTACGAAATAATCAACATTGGAAATGAAAAATAACTCAAATTAGGAAATGTATGTAATAACGATGAAAAGATTACTTTTGATTAACTTTCTCAATATTTTGATGATGTTTTTTTATGGAGATATAGTGACTTAAATTTTTTTAATCCAGATTTAGCTTAGCATATAGTATAATTGGATTTAAAAACAAAACCCATCCGAAAAAATAAGAGACCTATAAATCCTAAAATTGAACCATTGATGAAGCTATAATTGGATAAATTAATCAAAGATAACATTATTTTCCTTGTCAAACATTCATCATGGTTGGCCGATTAGATTCTCGTAAGAAAGAAGAATGGAGAGATAAGGTTATGCATGGATTTTAGAGATTTGAACAAATATTCTTTAAAAGATCATTACCCACTACCATCAATGGAGAAAAACATTCAAAGAGTAATTAGTTCAAATTATTTCTCATTTCTTGATGTCTATTTTGGTTACAATCATATTTTAGTACATAAATTAGATCGGTTTAAAACAATGTTTACTAAAAAATGGGGCACATATGCATATAGAAAAATGCCATATGGACTATCAAATGCATGAGCCACATTTCAGTGCGTAATGGACTTGGTATTTTAAGTGTTAATCAATAATTTTGTTCTTGTTTATTTAGATGATATAATTGTTTTATTTAAGCATATCGTAGATCACATGATTCATCTCAGACGCATTTTTGAAAAATGCAAAAAATATGGTGTTTCATTAAATCCAAATAAATTTGTGTTTTTAATCAACAAGGGTAAAATATTTTATCATATTGTTTCTAAGGAAGGTATCACAATTGATTTGGAATGAGTGCAATCTTTTCCTTTTCCTTGCCTAATCACAAGAAGTAAAATTACAAAGTTTTCTGAGTAGGATTAATTTTATCAGAAGATTCATTCCATATTTTGTAAATATTATAAAGAGACTAACCTCAATGCTCAATAATAACATGGTTTTCATATATAAAATGGAAGGAAGGAATGCATTTGAAGTAATTAAACATGTTATCCCACAAGCTCCAACACTCATCAATCCAAACTTTAGTAGAGATTTTATTTTGTATGTTTTTGGAGCATAGATACAATCTTAGCTATGTTGATGCAACAAAATGGTGAAAAATTGGAGAATCCAATTGTTTTTTAAGTCAATGGTTAAAATATTATGAGGTGAAGTATTCTCTTGTTGAGAAATAATTTCTTTCAGTCATTAAAGTCCTCAAGAAATTTAAACACTTACTTTCTAACAAAAAGATTCATTTAATGTTTTCCCATCTCAGTGTTAAAGATTTTATTTTAAGGATTTGAATGAGAAAAGAACAGGTTAGATCACTAAATTGATGCAATATGATGTTGATACTAAAGTCACCAAGTTGGTTATAGGAAGAGGAATGTGTGAATATTTAGATTCAAATCTGCATGATGATAAAAATCATTTTAAGTACTTCAAGATGATCTAAATGCAGTTTATCCTCCATTACCTTAAAGTTAGACCCAAGATATGATCCATTTTCTTCATACTGAACAATTCCCATAGGGTTTTGATAAAGTGAAAAGGAGGTATTTTATATTACAGTTCATTCCTTATATTCTTATTGATATTTTTTTGTTTAGAAAAAATGTGAATGGGGTTCTTTTAAGATGCATTGATCCATATCAAATTGAGCATGTTTTAGAATAATTCCATGGAAGTATATCCAGTGGCCATTTTGTACCAAAAGATATAACCTTGAAGGTTATGAAAGATGGTTATTATTGGAAAAAATTATTCAAATATTCTCATGCACGGGTAAGGAAGTGTGTAAAGTGTGCCATTTTTATAGATAAAAAAAAAGTTAATATCTCTTCCTCTTCAACCCATTCAGGTGAATCAACATTTTTGTAGACATAAAATCTATACACTTGGGTACATTTCTAGGTCCTAAATGATACTAATGTATGCATGATTCCTAAGCAAAAAAACTTGTGGTTGACAACTCCTTTTGGCCTTTTTTCTTTATCTCTTGCATTCTTACTGGTCTTATACATCTTACAGCTTTGCCAGGACTTGACCGATTTATCTTTTATGGCCTCAAACTTTAGCATCCAAATCTAGTCATCAGTACCTAAGTGCCTCTATCCTACTTTGAGCTCCTCTTTCTGGATCTATTCTCGAGTTCCAAATTTATAGTGAGAAATTGCAACACTATTTTCATTTTTTTCATCACTTTTACCTTCCCACATCACTTCATGTCCACAAATAAATCAGCTAAGTCTTCTTGTCTCTCCTCTTTTTTAGGGTTTTACATCATTTCTTACTTATTACTTGGATCTTATCGTATATTATTATTTTGTACATCATTACGAATAATAGTTACTCTACAATATATATTTAATTCCGATTTAATTAAATCACTTTCATGCAATGGGGATTAGATTTTATTGGCATGATTAATCCAGCCTTCTAGTGTAGGTCATAAATGTATTCTTACATCTACAGATTATTTCACAAGATGGACTAAATTAATAGCTTTGAAAGAGGTAAATGAGATTTCAATTTTATATATTTATGAAAGTATAGTCACAATATTTGGTGTCCCCACAACACTTATCTAAGACAACACATTATGTTTCCTTTGAACCAAAATTTGTACATGGTAATTAAAGCTTGGAATTCATCTCTTAAAATCATCTAATTTTATCCTCAAGTGAATGGTTTGGCTGAGTCAACCAATAAGAATCTTCTCTTAATCATCAAAAAAAATCTGACAAAAAATAAAAGATCATGGCATACAAAATTGAAATTAGCCATATGGGCTGATAGAATTACTCCTAAAATATCAATTAGAAATTATCCTTTCATGGTTTTCTATAGTAGAGAAGCAAGGTTTCCTATTTCTAATGAATTACCAGCTCTATACCTCATTAAAAAATAGAGATGATGGAATAATTTTAAAGTAAAATTAGATTTATAGAGTTAATGGAATTGGAGGAAATCATAAACAAGGAAATGAAAACAATGGAACTTCATAAAGCGCAATTCAAGAGGCAGTTTGATCAGAAATTAGATGCAAGAACATTTAGAGAGGGATACATTGTACTTAAGTCAGATGAAGAAATAACTAAGCCTTTAAGACACACCAAATTTGATTCTTTTTGGAGTGGGCCATATTTGATTACAAGTTGCAAACAACACAATGCCTTTCAACTATCCAAGTTGAATGGCTATGAGATGCCTATCCCAGTTAATGGCACATACCTCAAACTTTATTATTGATGTCATTTTTCACCCTTGTTTGGTGTATGTTGTTATGTTTACTTTCCTCCAAGTGCTTATTACATGTTTTGTTTTACTTTCCTTTCTTGTATGTCTTTTAAATTTGTTGGTGTGTTTGTATCTATCTAATAAGTGCTTCTAACACAATTTTTTTTGTGCCTATAAGGTATTTTCATCACTCTTACAGTTATAAGAAGTTACCTCAGTGGGTACATGACTCCGTGACAAATGGTTTCTTTAAGGCTACTTAATGTTTTTGCAGATATGTTGTCATGTGTTTTTGCAATGGAAAAATTCAAGTTGAAAACATGACAATTGTACCCTAGTGTTGAAAATTTTTTCCAAAGCCCCTCCTGATTCATCCTTTGGATCATCATGTCTTCCATGTCATGACCCCTCCATCCTTGTAAATTTTCATACTATGATGTATATCCTTCCCAAGTTTATAAATTGTATTCATAATGTCACTTAGTCCATTCAGTGAAGTGTTTTCAAGAGTGAAAAATTTTACTAAGCATAGAAATTTTATTCCCTATCCTCTCTAGGGTTTGTGTGCATCTTGTGGAGATGATCAAGAGGCCTAAACTCATTTTGAGATGTCATTAAATATCCTAAAGTGCAATGGAATAGGTTTAGGAAATTTTGGGAAATTTTTTAAGGCTTTGGAATCAGAACAATGAAAGTGGATTTTGGAGGCTTGATGAACTTGCAGTGTAAAAAACACTTGAACTTCAATAAAAGATTCAAGATCTCCGGGATGATTCAATAGGAAAACAAGATGAATTTTTCATACATTTCACAAGATGTAATCACTTCTCTATACATACTAATCTTAGCAGAATCACCATGTGGTCCCAGATGAAAAATAAAAATTGTTTGGATAAGGAGGTAGAATAAAGTCTTTAAAAGCATCCCATCGATCTAAACATGGTCTTGAGAGTCAAATTGATATAAACATTTTCCCAAAAAGACCTCCTATAACTTGGGGAAATTTGGTTTCATGATTTTAGGAGTTAGTCAAATTTATAGTTGGAAGCCTAACACATTTTGGCATCCCAACTATCTAGGTTAGTGGGGATAGTAGGGATAATAAAATGTGCCCTATCCCTAAATTGAATCCCATGGACCCTCATGTGACCTTGTTCCTCTTTGACAAGGTGTTAAGTGATCAAATATGTGAAGTTGGCTAAGTCTTGGCCTTCTAACCCTTTGACACATTTTTCTACCCCTAGTATCCTAAAAATTGGGATAGTAAAATGTGCCCCACCCCTAGCCAATGCTCAAGTTCTTCATTAGACCCAAATTTTCATCTCCCGAGTGCTTTAGCCTTTCTTTCTCCTCCTCCATGTTCACTGACCATTTCCCTCCGCTTGTCAATCCTAGGGAAGGGGGTGCACTTTCTTACCCCTAATATCCCAAAATTCATGGGACAATCAACATTTGGGACACAAAAATGTGCCCCACCCCCTTTTGCTTTTAAATCAAGTTTTTAAAGCATGCTTTCAAGAGTTAAAAATATTATTGTTTTAACCATTTAAAGAGCTCTACATACCTTTCTCACTCTATTATTTCACTAGGTCAACTTAGGAAGCCATTGAAGACACCTTGAAGCTCAAATAAACCTAAAAATTCATCAAATATGCCAGTAATTTCTTTTGTGGCAGCCATGAATGTTGAAATGAAGAAATTCTTATATCTTCCAAACTAGTGATATGATCCAGATGAAATTTTCTCAACAAACCCAAAATTCAGGTGCCTTCAAGAAGAAGGTAACAAAAATCCTCTCATGCTCTATAGTAAACCATAATTTCCTTCCCTAGGTTACAATTTTTTATTTCCCATCATTCCAACAGGCGGATTGCGAAGAAATTTTGAGGATGAGATTCAGAGAGTGAGTCTATTCCAAAGAAGTTGTTTTCATAGAAAACAAACTGGGGGATTTTATATGGTCTTTATACTTAATATAAATAGAAAAAATCTGAAAAAGGAAAACCTTCAAAAGACAATGCACTCAAAATTAAATGGTGAAGACAAACTAGGAAAGTTTGGTCAAAAAAGCAAAAAAACACAAAATAGGAAAATAACAAAAAAATAATTTCTAAAAATAGTAATTGTCAAATATCATCAAAAAGACCTCAAATTTTTTTCATTTATTATGTTATTATTTTTATGATACTAAAAAAATTAAGAAAAAGTAAAAAAGAAGAAAAAAATAGCCCCTAGCTCTTACTTACTAAAAATAGAAAGTGTTTGTTTTAAGTGCAGAATGTTTTTGTCTTTCTCATTTTTTCTCACATAGAAGACTGATTATACAATGAAGTTAAAATTTACTAGTTTGGATCCCATTTTAACTCTTTCATCCAAGTATCCAGAAGTGGGTGATAATAATGTTACTCACATGGACTTGGAGAATTTGAAAAAATGGATGCTTAGTGGACCCAAGGAACTTGTGGAAGATAAGATATACCAAAGTGGTCTATATGTTGCAGGTGGCCACCCACTATATTTAAAAAGAAAAAAATTAGTGATTAATTGTGCTCAACATTATGAACAAGACATGATAATCATACTGGTAGATGATACTTCAATCTTGGCAGTGCTCACCCTGAGGGGATATCACATAGTATGCAGATTCCAACTTGGATCAACATGGTAGTCATCCTAAAGGAGTTTGCATCAGGGGAGTGGTAAAAGACAGATGCATACCTTCAAGGCCTTGCATTTGGGTTTTTATTAAAATAAGTTAGGATTCCCTCCCATGTGCCAAAGTATTGGTCTAGACATGAATTTCATGAAGGGTTGTCAGATGTTATTATTCTTTGGAGTAAAGTTATGGGAGAAGAAAGAACCTAGAAATTCCATGATTAGATGATATTTTTCATCTTAACCATAATTGAAGGAAATAAAATAATTTTCTAGGCTCAAAACATTAGTGAAAACATCCATTTCCAGTTTCTCCGTCTTCCAGTCACAAGAAATTTTTCCATGACATCATACCTAGTGTATATTATTTCCAATATGGGATATTTTAGGGGGTTTGAATCTCACATCGAACATCTCCTAGAAGGCTCCCACATATGAGAGATATCTAAAACTGATATTGAAAGAGATTAATCATCACTTTTCTAAGGTGAATGATGCATTCACCATGTATTTTGTGATATTTCTTCAAGGAAACCCCGAACTCAAGTTTTCCTCACAAGCTACCACATTGATTCATAAACATGGATATTTCTTCACACAATTTACAACTTTCTCATACATCAGGGTATTTGGATTTGAATTCACTACATGACAGATCCCTCGGTACCTGAGTGACAAGATTTTTATGTTTGATATTCATAGATAATTAGATCACGTCAACAGAAAACTTAAGAGCAAGAAGAAGAAAGGTGTGTCCTTACCCATCTCCTTGGGAATATTTTCTTACAAATATCTCATTGATTCATCAAATTTGGAAGCCTATTTCTCTCAAATGAATATATTTTCTTAAACTTCAAGGGATAACTTTGATTTCCAGAGCATTCCTGATATGTTTTATATTCTAGACTTGCACCATGTGTCTTATATTGAGGATTATTGGGTGAACTGTGATGATAATCACTAAGTTAGGAAAAGGGATCACATGAGGATGAAAGTAGAGAAAATTAGGAATTATGGATTTAAATGGTTAGAAGAAGGAATTAATGATGATAGAACAAAGTTATATGATTTAGATTACTTAACTGTGAAAGCTTTTCCTCTCCCTCATGTTTCTTGGAGCATCAGGGAATCAGGTGATATCAAATTAAGGATTGACATTGTGCTTCATAGATCTACAAAGTGGTTAAAAAAAAGAGGGAAACATTCATTGAGTTAGGATGTCTCCAGACTCTCAATAAATAGCTATCTCATCTCTCTACTTCAGGGGTAGTTCATAAATCTTCAGGTTTATCCCATTCCGAAAGGATTCAAAAGATAAATTCCATGGAGTCCAATCTGACTCACTATAGGAGCATCCAAAATAAAGTGAAATCATATCAAGAGAATAAAGATGGATTGAAACAAGGTTATATTGATCTGAATTAACCACTTTTCATTCAAATAACTCAGATCATTTCTTCTTCCACAAGTGTGCCTATTCAACCAACCTGAGATCCATCTTCTCATCCAGAGCAAGAAACTGTTGTCATGCCTAACACTAAACCTAATACAAATGAAACATTATCATGGTTACATGATATGATATGGGGAGAGACAGAACAATCCAATAATTCCAAACCATATCTATAATGGTGAAGGTAAATAAAGGGAATAAAGCACAAATTACCTCCCACTTTTTTCAATTGCATTCAGGTAACCAATATGTGGAGGTGGATTGGCCTAAAGTTGTCAAGAATATCATATAATCAGTGATATTCCACCATCAGATTATGATATCAACACCATTCCACTTGGACCAGAGACATATGAGGGAGATGCCCATATTTTTTAGGATTCTTCCACTCGCCTCCTCATGAGAAACCAATAATACAAAGAGAAACATATCAAGAGGAAGACCATATAAGGACCCTCGCTTCATACATGAAAACATTATTGGACCCAAATAATTCTAATTCTCTCTCAGTTGAAGAAGTTACTCCCATCACTTTAACTTATATTTTATCATAAAAACACAAGGGTTTACCATGAAGGGCATAAAAACTGACAAATGGGTGAACAATATTATAGAAAAGGGTAAGGTGTTACTTCTAGAGATATTTTCATTATTAAAGTACATGAGTGTAATGGATTTTAAATTAATCATGAATACATAGGAGATCGAAGTGGAGAAGGATCATTAGGACTAGGTATATCCACTCATCATTGAGATGGGAAAGTTCAAATCTTCTCTATTGATGGGAAAATATGTATTCACTTTAGCATTGGAGGACTTGTATCAAGTTTGGGCTCAAATTTTGGTTGTTCATTATGAAATAATAAACCATGATCTTGGTGAACTTAATTCATATGAGGAAGACCTTACAAATATATAGAAGGGTGTCAATGTCAAGGTACATAAGTTTTGAGTGCTAGCAGTGAATGAAGATATTTCAACAGATGATCTATTGAATCCATTTGAAAAAAAATTCAAGAAAAACGTATGCAATCCTTTTTCATTCAATTAAGACACATTGGAGTCCCTAGGTGAGATAAGAGTAGTCGTATCAAATAACACAAGGGATCATCAGTATTGGTTCTATTGGTATCCAGTTTTACTCTCCTTCACAACTTGAACAACATCATGAACTTGCACAAGATACCCAAGGATAGATAGATGTTTTATATGTCATTTGTAGCTGGGGAAGCACACCTATCTACTTGTTTGCATTCAAGAATTGAGGGAGTGGATAGCACCTTTAAGAGGGTTTTGATCTAACCCTCACTATTTTAGGTTGTGCCTGTCAACCAAGGAAAGAGAACCTACATTGCGGCCCCTATATGGGAAGGAGATGGAGATATCCTTGTGTTTTGCATATGATATGGAAGAAACTTTGTGAAAACATGATCAAGTATCCATTATCCAAAATCAAAGGAGTTGTCACTACTGAATGATGGAAATGTTCTCAAAACAAAGCTAGAGCTGCTAGAGACATGATAGAAGCCTGATCAACTTTATGCATTTTAGTGAAAGGATGGAATTATTTTGTAGATAAACAATGCAAATGCAGGGGGTATTGTAGGTAGGATGATTTAGTTTAAAATTAAATTATGATGAGAGATATTGGGACAAAATTAGCTAGAAATCATCACCTTATTTGGGAAACTTTGCAAATGAGTTACAACACCTAAATAGCATATATGTTTCAATGAATTTAAAGTGCTCTTTCAACCAAGATGTGTGCACAATGGATGCCCAAATTTGCACTATTCCATACAAACTTTGATAACCTGCCACAAAGGCTTGAAGAAAAATATCAATGAATCATTTAGGAACCTTTGCTAGATCATGACCTAAGGTACACCCAAGGGTTTACAAACACCCTCAATTTACAAGGAAGGTAAGATGAATTTAGATTTGTTTATCTTCACTCAAATGAATGCTCTTCTGAATGGAAGATTACAGATGCCTTCAAACCCTCTATAAGAAATGAGACCATGCACGACCAATAAAGATCCCAAACACAAGATTGCAACATGAGCATGAAACACAAATTGAAAACAAACTAAAATACAAGTGTATGCAAACTTTACCAAGAGATAAAACCAATTAATCCAAGAATTTGATCAAATAAATCAGTAAGGGAATGTTATTCAAACAATCTCAAAGCTTTTTGATGGCTTTATAGCTGAAACCAACTCAACATGATGAACATTTGATGCAAACAGAAATCAGAAATGGCTCTCAGGCAGTTTCTCCAAGAGAAAATGGATTTCTTCCAGTTTTCCTTGTGAAAAATCTTCTCCCCTTTTCCCAAAATTCTCAACAGACCTCTAAAATTCCTCCAAATTACATCATATACCATATGCCAACTTGGATCCTTGCATCCCAAGAAAATAATATGCTCAAGGGATCAAATTTGTTATAAAACATTATCCATTTGATGAAAAATAATATAAAATTGTAAAACAGCTCGCCAAATTCCAGAGAGACACAAATATTTTAAAATAATGCATGGATTCAGATCCTTATCCACCCCAGGGTCACATTTTTTTTGCTCCACCATGCCAACATGCATTTGCAATCATTTCCCACCTTTTTACTTCATCATTTTAATTCTGCAACTTTTCATTTTTCACCTTTCACATTTTTACATGGGCTGAGAAAAATATTTCATGAAAAACACTACAAGGCACTGAATTAGCTCAAATAAATGATTCCATTACACTCAGAAGACTAAGGTGATGTGAAATCATATAAAATTTCATGTGATTTGGTGCCAAAATAATGATTCCACACTTCTTGGAGCTTCCATTGTGCCTAAAAAATGGAAATGCACAACAACCGTTGATTAAAATCAACTTTAAATCTCTGTCATCCAAGTTTCAGATCGAATCTTGAATATTCCCTTGAAAATACCTCTTTTTCCCTTTGGATGAGGTGGGACACGTGTCCAAATACCATTGGACCAGGCTTCCAACCTTAAAAAATGTCTTTTGAACTTTTTCTGACCTCGGGGAAAATTTTCCCCACGAGCCCCTGGATGTGCCACATGTCCTCCTATGGGCCTCCACCAAAACCACGGGCCAATTTGATGCATTTTGTAAATTTTTCTGAGAAAAGGAAAATTTTATCAAAATTCCCCACGCCCCCGAACACCCGCCGCTTCTGCCACGTGGCGGTATCCCATTCGCTGTGGAGCCGACCCTCCAAATTTTCTGCGGGTTTATTTTTCACCTTGAGATTTTTTCCCAAACTTGTAAATTTTTCAATTTTCTCCGCACGCTCCATTTCTCTGCCAAATCTGGGACACGTATCCTACTTTAATTTGACGTGGGCCTATTCTTCATTTTTTACCTTTTATACCAAGGGGAGAATTTCAAAGAAGTTTTCTTCGGCCCCCATTCCCATTTCTCCTCCCGGACACGTGTCTCCCTCCTACTGGTTGTGGGCCTTCGGGCAAAAAATTTAATTTTGGCATTTTGAAGCTAGAAAATTAAAAAAAATAAAACTTCCACCCCTTCATTTCATCCCCTGCACACGTGTCACTTTCCTATTTGATGCGGGCTTTTGAGTCAAAATTTTCCCTTGAAACCTTTGAGCCAAAAACATTAAATTTTTCCTAACTCCCACACTATCCGTTTGATCTCCCTGTGCCACGTGTCGCTTCCCCATTGGCTGTGGGCCTTCGGGAAAATTTTGGATTTTGAGAATTTTTGCAAAATGAAAGCAAAAAATCTAAGTGCAACCCACCACCTAATGATCCTCCAACCAATTATATCGTGCCACGTAGGCACACCATTTTAACACTGCGGGGGACGTTCAAAATTTTTCCTTTTGCAAAAAACTCAAAAATGACAAGTTAGCAATGTTTTTCCCACATATCCTGACCAATGAGAGCCTGCCACGTCAGCATAAACATTACAATGATAAATTTGACGGGAAGAACATGCCTGTATGCCTGTCAAAATGTAAAAAACGCAAGGGATGCTTCTAAAATCAAATTTTTTCACAAGGTAAATTGTTCGGTTTTGAATCCAATGAAACATGATTTGACAATAATTTAGGCCTAGGGAGTGAAATTTCACCTTCACAAAAATTGAATTTGATCAAACACGGATTTCTTTTATGTTTTGGCCAAGGAAAAAATAATACAGCCCGTGCAAATGAAAAATTAGGGCACAATAAAAGGGAAACTTGGATTTTTCTTCAATTTAGGGCAATATAACGACATTGAGGGCATTTTGAAGGCATTTGAATGGATAAAACAAATTACAAATCACCCACCTGAGAAAAAAGACACTTTGGAGTAAAAAACGAGAACATGGAGAATTAGGGTAAAGTGTGCAAACCCATTAATTGCACCAACAGGTTCACATAATGCAAGAATATCAACTCCCTCTCTGAGAATTAGATCGATTCCTTAAGTTTTGTCCACATCCCCAAGCTGAGAAAGTTACACCTATGGTCATGTGATATAGTAATAAATTCAAAGGCATCAAGATTTATCTTGAGGAAATTTGCAAAAGTCCATCAAAAATTAGGTATCCATCATAAAAAGCATATTATTCAGTTTGAGTACTTATCTTCTTTCTCTCATCACTCCCCCTTCCTCTCTGCCTTCACATTTTAATTCTTCATTAGGAGGTTGCAATTTTCATTTTCATCTTATTCACTTAAGTATTATTCATTAATGTGACTATAGTAAAAAAATTTAACAACTTTCCCTCAATTAATAAAAACGAGACTTAATTTCTTTCTTAGAAGTTTCAAGAGTCACAAGTTGTAAAGAAAAGTGAAAAGACATGTGAGGGATAGGTGAAGAGAATTTTCTAAATCTATATATTGTAATGTCTTCCCCATTTCAAAGGGTTTTCAAATTTTTATGTTCATGAGCAGATAGCTACCAAGAATAAGCAAAAGATAGCAAGTTATTCTATTTCCCTTTCTATGCTTTCCTCTTTTTCTTTTTATTTACAATTTCTTGAAAATGTCAATAAAGAAATGATTTTTAAATTTTCTAGATGAGTGAATAAGTAAAATTTTATGTTCATGGTTTATCTTGTCTTGATATTATTAGAAAAATTGTTATTTTTCCCAAATTGCGTGCATTAATATATTTGATTAATCCTTGAAAAAATATGATTTTTCCTACTTGTAGTATTAATCCCTCTCCTAATTTCTCACTCCCACACCCCCACCTTCTTACTGTATTCCTTCCTTACACAATATTGTAATAATTTTCCGCAAGTGTAGTGCAGTGTTCATGTTGGATCCCCAAACTCTATGAAAAAAACATATTTACATTTTAATTCACATAAAATAATAGAGCTACCCCATTCAATCAGAGGGTCCTAGTCCCAAAGTGTTGGTAAAAACAATTATTTTTTCCTAGCAACAAATTATTTCACCAACAATATAATAGTTAGATGTCCCCAAAAGTTATCAAATTATTATCCAAATAAGCTCAAATGAATTATTCAAATCAATTGTTCAAATTGCACGTTTAAAAAATTCTAGATAGGAGGGGGAAAAAATGGAAATTAAGACAAAACATTGTTTATAGAGCTTCAACAAATGAAAAAAATTATGTGTAAGGATACGTGAGATCTGCACAACAAAATAAAGATTCACTCAGTAAAAAAATATTTGCACAAAATTCCATGTGATAGGGGAAAAGGTCCATATGAAAAATAATAATAGTCACGCCAAGATTTAGAATTAAGAAGGAGATGTGCAAGAACTGCGTGCAAAGCCACATGAAGGAGGAATAAAACCATTGTGAAAGGACACGTGAAAATGAAGAAACAAAATCATATCAATAAAGAAAAAAAAAATCACAGAATACCACACAAGTGAAAATATAATAGTCCACACATAATGTTGTGTGAGGGAGGGATAAAATTTCATGGAACAGAGGAACAAACCTACAGAAAGTCATCAAGGTAACAAAAGGAAAATAGAACCCACACCCAAAGTTGCACAATAAAGAATAAATACCAGGCCGCACAAGTGATAAAACAAAGCAGAAGCTACGTGACACATGAATACAATCTATGTATAGACCCGTGTGACAAAAAGAGTTGAATTCCATGTGCGACCAGGAGAAACCTATGTGGAAACCCACATGCAAACCTGCATGTCTCCAATAAGGTAAAAGGATGATGAAAAATCACATGAAAAAGAAATACAAACCCACACAAGAATCCATGTGTCAAATTAAAATGAAGTATTCATGATGAAGGTGCAAAAAACCCATGCAAAATGTGAGAAATATAAAGGCAGTTCACAAAAAAATAAAATCTGCATGAAAAGTTGTTGAACAAAGGTAAATCAAAAGGAAAAAATTTCGTGTGACCCAAAACTGAATCATGAAATTCTTTGTTTTTTTATTTTTTTTTCTAAACACAGAATGATATTTTTAGCATAATTTTTTAAATATGATGCATGATAAACTAAAAATAGATGAAATCATGCACGGTCGTCTTGTCTCATCATCCAAAAGTTCTAATTAAATAACAAAGCATGCAAAAGTGGAAGAAAAACTATTTTTTTTTCCTATTTCTGGGAACACAAATTTTATTTTAGGTGCATAGTTAGATAATAACAAAGCATGGAGACTATTTTAGGGCAAAAAAAAGCATTACGTGTGTATTTCACACACATGATTTTTTTTTAGGAATACAAGGTGCATGTGTTTTTTTCTATTTTTAGAAATCAAACTTGCATGTCTGAGTGTCGTTTCTTCTTTCTCTCTCATAGATTTTCTATAAAAATCTAGAACAAATTGTAAAAAGGGATATTTTCCTCTTTATTCATGTTTCTTGGAGAAATGAATAATATTATGAGTGAAAAATAAAGGGTTGCGAGTGATTCTTTATGCTTATTCCACCTCTTGGAGAATAAAGGAGTTATTTTTACCTTTCTACATTATGTATTTAATGCATATTTTGTTTTCAACTGATTTTGTCTTTGCGATACATGTTTATCCTTAGTTTAACACTTTAATATCATGCCTTCATGTAATTTTGTGTAAATTTTCAAGTCATAGATTGTGTTTAGTAAGTTGTATTTAGGATTTTGTTATGGAGCCATTTTTTTTTCCCCTTCTTTATCTTGTCACAACTCAACCCCGAACCCTTCTATGAAACACTTTTGTTTTGACACAGTCACTTATAGTTAGTGTATGGTTTTTGTTGCTCTTTTTCTTCATCTGTGTGATTCCAATGAATTTTTGATTCTTATTCTAATGTTTCACCATATTTTTAGTTTTCTCTTCTTTCCTCCTCCCTTTCCCTTACTAGTTTTTGGTAGAATATATTATCCTTAGAGATAGAAATATTTTTGATGTTGCACTAGGGGATCCATACCTCTCTGGAGAATCATTCCAACATACAGGTCATCCACAACCTAGAAGTGTTTCCATTTTGTTGATTGGAAGGATATTTTTCACACCATTCTCCCAAGGGTGCATTTCATAGTGACAACATGTATAATACCCTTGGTGATCAAATTTAACTACTAAAATAATCCAAATTTTTTACTATATTCCCTCGTATAGGATCAAACCTCATGTATTTATCCTAGGATTTTGTGTAAGTGTGAGTGCAATCTAAGCCATCCCTTAGGGGTGTTTGTTGTCACTAAAATTTGCACCCTTACTAAATAAGGAATTCAACATTTTAATCAAACAATGAGGTAATTTTAAGGCATGGGTTCAATCAATTCCAATCCTCATATAAATGGACCAAATCCTCTCACCCCATTTTTTTGCAACTATACTAACCAAATTCTACTCTTACATTATATAATTCCTTAACTAAGAATCTAAGGAGATGGGAAGAAAGAGACAGAGAGAAACTAAAAAATAAAAGGGAAGTTGATGCCCCAAACTAAAAATGGATCCATTATGGCTCCAAAATACATAGATGTGAACCCACAATAAAGCTTGAAGAGATGTGCACAACTTACATAAATAAAATGGAAAAGAATGAAGGCATGCAGAGGACATAAATATTCACATTAAAAACATAAGATTCAGAGGAAAAAAGGCACATTTGCATTAATATCAAATCTTGACCATTTACATACACATAGATGATGAAATAAGTCTCCATGAATGAGTTAAAGAGGTCATGAACAAGTTTTTTGAGCTCAAATGTAAAGCTCTAGATTTTCAGAAATTGAACCCCTAGTATGTTCTAAAGTACTTACATTTACTGAATTTGAGAAAGAGGGGAGAATATTTCAATCACATATATTTATTAATTAAATCAACCACCTTCCACCACAAATGACCAATTGCATGTCAAGATTGGGTGCATGATGTTTAAGGTAGATTTCTATTAGGTGTTATTAAATGCTAAGAATACCAAAAAAAAATGAATAGAGTTTATCGATACTTGCACCGACAATAACAATGTTGGGATGATGGTATGTATAAACAATGTGGAAATAATGATCCTCCTTTCCCTGAGTGAGAAGAACTATAAGTAGATACATATAAAGAAATATATATTAGCTAAACACGATAATGAGTTGCTTGAAGTGTCGATCCCAAGAATCTAGAGGGACTTCCTTGAAGGGTGTTAACTCATTTTATACAATTAATTTATTTTGATAAGATAAGATATATGTTAAATGACAAAAAATATAGAATTCAAGATGGATAGGAAGATCTCATTTTGATTTGTAAGTGGCTCAAGCTAGGGCAGTGGCAAGCTTGAAATCCTTGAAGTAGTCATACCAAAACTCCTCAATTGTTTCCCGTATTTCTTGGGGGATCTTGAAGTATTCTTCAATGTCCTCACAATTGGGTACAAATTTAATGGCGCACAAGGTGATTTTGTGGAGGATGCCAAACTACTCCCACACAAATGACTATTGGATGATCAGAAGATCATATATGTTAGTGATAGGATGAGACATACATGGAATAGTCATCTATAGTATATCCATTCTTGCAAATAACTTGTTAGATCAAAACTAGACTGATAAAAATGTATAATATGCTAAAAATATTATAAATGATAGGGATCAATAGAAATCAGAGATAAAATATTTTTTTTGATAAAGTATGGATAAAATAGACAAAAATGAATGCAATAAGGAAAGTGGTGCAGGAAAGGCAGAGTATGAAGATTCTAGGAGTATATGAAACTTCAAAAAAAAAACATACAATTGTGTTTTTGAGACCAAAAGATAAAGAAAAGGGATACGGACACTGATCGATGGAAATCCGGTAGAAAATGTTTATTGTGATAAATGGATTAATAAGATAAACACTGATAAAATACATAGAGGCTTGACAATATAAGGATGGGATATAGGGGATCTAGAATCCTATAAGATTTTGGAAACAAAGGTTTGGGATTGTTTAAGAAATTAATACAAGAAGAAAAGGATAAAGGAATAGTTGACGGAGATCCTTGTTGAAGTCATGACTATTCTATTGGGAATATAAATGATTTAAAGAGAGGAAGGTTTCAAGAATCCTATATAAGATAATGATAATGAAAAACTATGGATTATAACTTTCTATAAAGTAGCAAAGTGAGATAAATGGTAATATTACCTTTGATAATAGATTGGATGATAAAAAAATCTCCCAAGGAGGTTGACTGGTGATTTGATGGAATTCCTAGGGTCCTAATAGCTCTAACAACATGGCATTGATATCCTTGAATGCAATGATGTCGTATACAGTACTATCAATGCATATTTTCATGTATTTTATGATTACTTAGAGAAGAGAGATATATGTTGGATAAATAAAATTGATAACATCCATAACAATCAACACCGATCATGGATTGTCATCGATTTCAGTGTATAGGTTAAAACCAACAAGAGGGAAAATGGAAAATTTTTAAAACCAATTTCCATCTAGGATATTAGAGTTTTGGAAATGGTGGGAAGTTGGGGATTCGAGTTGTAAGAGGTTATGGTGTTGGGATAAGTATGGTAGAATAGGTTTAGGCTGTTTTGAGTGGTTATGGGAGATTAAATGGGTTTTAACATGGGTAAATAGGATTTAAGATGGTAAATAACATTATACTTAGGATAGAGATAATAAGATAGATAATGATTATTTAATTGATGTGTGTCGGTTCACCTAGGGGTGAAAAAGGGGCGTCTACATTTCCCCTTTTTTTGAGTGCCTATAGGTGTAGGTTGCGAGACAAAAACTAAAGCAAGGATGCCTCAGTTTTGTGATAAGGATATTGTGATATTGTTCCCCCCTCAATCCAGTAATTACCTATGTTAATCATTGGATTAAAGAGATTTGATTGTTTCAAATAGGTTTTCTTTAAGATGCTCTAGGATTTCGATTATAGTCGATAATGACCACATTAGAGGAGTTTGTAATGATGGTAGTAATATTAGAAAAAACCTTATAGGGGACGTGTAGCATGGACCACCTACAGATATGTGTTGTGGAAAGACTAATACATGGAGAGGGTCTAATGGGAGTGCTCTCATCAAGATGTGTTGAGTCGTGGGACCAAAGGGTCAAATGCAACATTTGTAGGGTGTGTAAAATTTTATATATGATAAAAAATAAGGTTTTGATGGTTTGTTGAGCATCAAAGTAAAGACATGAATATTTTAATAAAGTTATGATGTGATAAAAGAGGTCTAGGTGAGCCAAATTAATTTTTCCAAAAAGGTGTGCTTTATGCAACTGAAGTGATAGGAGAATTGATGGGTTCTTGACCTATAGAAATATGACTTTGTAGGATGCGGCGAGAATATACCCTATCAACTGTGTGTTAGGAAACATAGGCTTGTAAAAATATTATGTTGCCACAAAGGTGGGCTTAAATGGCCAGGAAGTCAAGTGATAGGGAAACCAATGGGTTCATGTCATATAAACATATGACTTAACAACGAAAAGGAGAATTTTTTTCCTGAGGGATACGAAATGCAAAATGGTTTTGATAAAGGAAAACTCTTTGTAGGTTGATGTTACCACAAATGGGGCTTACGTGATCGGAAGGGTTCTCAACCTATAGATATATGAATTCTAAGGAAGCCGTAGAAGGCCAGGGTGGAAACCGAGCATCTTATTTGGATTTTACCACATAGTATGTAGGTTTTTTATATGGTTCAAATTATAGATTTTTTTATATGATCCTTTTTTAAGGTATTCTGTATATAAATTTGATGATGATATACATATGATGATTATGTTTTGGGTTCATGTGTTGTTGATTTGATTGTTTATGTTCATGATGCGATGTTGAGATAATTTTAGATATATTTGATGTGATGTCAAATGTGATGTTGACATAATGTTTTTATGTATACATATTGATTTTGATATTTTGATATGTTAATGTTGATATTATGTGACTTCAAATATGACGATCTTGATATGTGTATTTCAAAATGTACTTTAAAACTCGTGGTTGAGAATAAATGTGAAATGTTTTTTTTCTAGACTGGATTTGATGCATATGTAACATGATGGTAAAAGTATGATGATGAAAATGTACTTGAGGTCTTGTACAAAATGTTAACATATACCTAAAAATAGTTAGTCACATGTAGGACCTTAGATATAGATGGAAGTGAGTTTATATACCTTCCTAGGACATGGGAAGGACTAACATATGTAGTTCGTATGGGAGAGTAGGATCTCCTTTTGATGGATATGTAGGCTCATTCCCCGACTATTTTTCATTAATGAAAATTGATCAATGCAAGAGTTTTCTTTTGGAAAGATAATCGATGCGGGAATATTTCCTAGGATGTTTTTTTTTACTTTTTGAAGGTTGATCGATGCGGGGATCATTTTTATAATGATATACTTAGTCATCCTTTGAGGGAGTGGTCTAAAATTTTTATTTTATGATTTTTATTTTGAATAGATGTTCTTTCATGGATCATTCTATATTTTATTGCAAGCTACGTGTAGACACTAAATCACATACTTTGGGTACATTTCTAAGTCTTGATCACATACAACTATTCATATGAGTTCTAAGTGAGAAAAGTACTAATTGACCACTATCTTTGGCCTCTTTGCTTGCTTTCTAGTTTCCTTCTTGGTCTTACACTCCCTTCTTCCCATTCTGAACTTCAACACTTTAGTTTTTTAGATTCTAGACACTAGAGCTAAGACAAGATGCCAAACCTAGGTACCCTTGTCCCCTCAAGGAAATTCCAACCTCTTTGTATCTTTCTTACATATTTTAGGTCTTTTCTAGCTGTTGGGAATATTTATTTCAAGCAAGGGAATCATATAAATATAAATCTATGTGACCATAATAAATAAACAAGTACTAAGCATCTACTATCACCAACTAAGGTTGCATTAAAGAGAATCTTAAGATCATTCAATCATCCATCTAGCATCACACAAGGGATAAGGAACTTTCATTTTTGTATACGCGCATAGGAGGAAAATTTCATTTTTCCATACACTATCTACATTTTATATATATAGCTATTACTTGCTACTTAAGTGTGACTCGTAAAAGAGCCACCTAAGGCCGAATTCTACACACACACACATGCAAAACTACATGAAGTTTGAAATGTAGTGTAGTGTGTGGATTGTAATTTCACTTAGTCAAGTGATCGTCATGGTCAGTCTGAATCCCTAGTTGCATATTTTTATTTTGTAGGATTTGATGTATTTTAGGGTTTTGTAGGTGCTCTTTCTTCTTGTATGTTTCAGGTGAACTCGATGATCTTACAAAGACATACATGCAACCTTGTAAAACTATCTTTCTAAGGTTCTGAGCAGTCACAGATGCCTAGAGGAGGTCTACAACGCCCCTAACCCTGTCTAGGCATGATCCAAAAATGGATCAAGAATATCCCAATTCTATCTATTCTCTATATTTGATACTTTCTCTACAAGGTCTCAAATAATTATTTCATCACAAGATGGTCTATTCAGGATGGGGGTGATCCAGACACCTCTGAATGACATCTTTTGGCCATTTATGTTGTCTCGGGTGATTTTCTATTATATATTACATGACCACTCTGGTGGTTATGTAACCCTTGTTCTTTGTAGAGTAGCGGTTGCACAACCATCATTCTGCATTAAGTGGCGGTCCTATAACTAACAGTCTAAAAATGTGGGATCTTAACAGTTGCAAAATTTTGAGCTTCCCAATCAATTCATTTTTCCTTTCCATACCTCCCTGAGATGGGAATCTATAAATACAAGCCTTTCCAAGGATTCAGGCAAGTGTTTTGGGTGAAATATAAGTGTGAGAAAAGTTAGTTTGATTCTTGTTTGTTCATTTGAAGAGTTCTTATTATTTGAGAGAATTGAGAGCAAGTAGATATAATTAGGAGTTCATCTTTCTTGAAGGCTAATTGGCAGTAAGTTGTATTATTTTGATATTACAAAGTTAAGAGGAGATAATTTGCTCACCCACTGGAGTTTTTCACACCTCATGTTTCTCCAAGATAAATCTTGTCTCATTCTTGTCTCTTCTCCTTTCAATTTGTAGTTTAATTATGGTTGATATTACACAATAATTGGTTTAATAAAGAAATCATATATTCATTCAAATTCACGAGCATAGTGATCTGTTAATTATTAAAGATAGGAAGTTTACGAATCATATTGGTATCAGAGAAGTTAATATTGTGTAACAAAGCCAAGATAGCAAAGGAGGATAAAATAAAAAAACACAAAGACCATAAAGAAAACTAAAAGCCAAGATAGAAAAGGAGGATAAAAGAAAAAGAGGCAATTCAGATCCGGTTTTTTTGCAATCCCTAAATCCACCTTACCATAGTGACACGCCACGTGGATCCTCTCATCTACCACATTGATACACTTCACAAGTTATTGGATTGGTTTCAAAATATTATCATATTGAGCATATTTTTAAAATATAAATTTGTTCAATTCATATAAAAAGTGCATAAAGTGTTTCACTAGATAGTGGAAGTGCTTCAAGTATGGGAGGTTCATGGGTCGACCCCCACCAAAGCCATTTTTTTAATATATTTCACAATATTGAATTTTAGCTGTGAAAATAGCATAAACCACTAAACTTACAGGTAGAAAACTCTGCCAAAATACTTAGCAATAACTACCCAATCCACCATAATTAGAAAGAAAAACCCTAATTAGGGCTAAAAAAATTCTCCTAGTTGGCTTATTTTTTTACTCCGGGAAATTTTTTCCAAAGGGGGGATATTTGAAAACTACCTTTATGGTTGTTTTTTAGAATTTTTTCACACAAAAAAATTCGTACTGAGCTTTGAAGGCCACGTGGGCCCTGAAAAACAAAAAATAATTTACCTGCCATTCAATTTTTCTACGTATTGCATGAAATTGTAATATTTCATTGCATTGTACTAATTTGCAGGTTGTCATATTTAACCACAAAATTTAAAACTGCTAAAAATTTGGAAAGTATTGTAAAGAAAATAAATAAAAATTTTGGTTCTATAACACTCACGAGATCTTCATATCTCATTCACAACTTTTGGTATAAACAGTTCCTCTGGGAAGCGCTTACGGGTAAAGTCATCGGGAATACTACTACACTTAATGCCTAATATAGCTACAACAATTTCATCTGAGAATCTACCCTTTAAATTAAAGGGGATTAATAAGGACATAGTGCACACACTATGATCCATCCCATCCATCTGTGAATGATCTCATGACTTAAATCTAGACTGAGAAATTATCCAAGTATATAGCAAAGTTAAGCGCGCGTATGAGGATATTTATTTGAGTCGGTGTCAATAATCACACAGACCCCTTTCAGTACTATCTTGTTACCATGTATCGAATTCTTTCACGTACGTTAATGCCTCTTTCACGTACCGCTAGGTATATAGAAAGGGTGATACTCTTCCATATACCAATGGGTATATCGGAAGGGCATGTATATAGAAAGGTTTGGTATATCGGACTAATGGTATATAGATTGGGAGACCATAGACCTTGAGTGATAACATCCTTATTCTTTGTTAGTTGATTCTACAAAATAGGAACCAATGCCCCCAAGTTCTTTCTTCCAGATACAAAACTACTTAGAGGAAATAACTATCCAGCATGGAAGATAAAAATCAAGACACAACTTGATTTTGAAGAGATTTGGAATTTTTTGAATGGTACTATAACCATATCAACAACTGATACAACACAACAGACAAAGTTTGATAGATCCAATCAGAATACCAAGCTAATCATACTTTTTGAAGTGTCTGATGACGTGAAACCCCACATTTGAGATCCAAAAATAGTTAAAGAAGCATGGGATAAGTTGAGTACAGTGTACAAGGCCAAAAACAAGAATGTCATACTGAATTTGTAGAGTCAGTTACACACATTAAAGTTTAAACAAAATGAAAAAATTGAAGCTTTCTTGAGAAGATTTGTAGAGTTGAGGGCTTCAATTCTAGCCCTAAGAGAAGTAGTCATTGATGAATCTCTCATTCCCATTATTCTAAGAGCCCTCCCACCTTCATACCTATTTTTTTGACAACACTAAACTTGTCAGATACGACAGTTAGTTTTGAAAAGCCGGTAAACCTACTATAACAAGAGGAATACATGTACAATACATAGGATTAAGAGGAGCAGACACTTTCTTCTCATCTAAAATAGAAAGGAAAAGGAAAATGCAAATCTCATCAAAACCCCAAAAATTAGAATCAGAATCAATAAGGGGATAAGTAATAGAAGAATAAATTTCCTGTCTGTAAAAGAGGACATGAATTAAAATATTGTTGGTATAATACTTATAAGAAAGGTTTATCAAGAAACTCTAGACTTCAACACCAAAAATATCACACGGGACATTCTATCTACAATTAAGGGTAGAAAAGGGGGAACTCTAAGAGAAAACCCCATCAGTAAGGAAATATTATTGAGCAAGAAGGACATTCAGATACTGAAGACTACTTGTACACTTCTCGATCAAGTAAACCCTCCACATCCTTTATTGATGTCTGTTATGTTGATTCAGGAGCCACTCAACATGTGACTAACCATAGATATTAGTTTACTTCAATGAAGGACACACTTTTTAAAAACTATGTTTCATTAGGTGATGATTCTTCATACACAGTTCAGGGGATTGGGAACATTTCCCTACCTCTTAGTTCACGCAACTATAGATTGTCCAATGTACTATGTGTCCTTAGGTTGACTAAAAATCTATTGTTAATTAGCCAACTCCTAGATCATAACTTGAAAATTGATTTTGATACACATTCTGGAAAGAAAATTTGTTTAATTCGAGAAAAATCATGAGGCTCAAATATAGTTTCAAAATCCTCCAATGTGGGACATATGTTCTAGCTTGAATTTGTCCACAGAGATGATCAAGCACTTATGGCTAAGAACTCAACCTCTGCACAGTTGTGGCATCACAGACTTGGTCATATTAGTTTCAAGTATCTCGAGACACTTCACCAGCATAATATGGTAAAAGGATTACCATCTCTCCATAAGAATACATACAAGTGTCCTCATTGCCTAGCAGGAAAACAACACAACTTCATTCTAGAAGAGTTCTTATCAAGCTCATGGTAAGTTTGATCTGGTTCATACTGATCTTTGTAGTCTAATGCAACTGATTCATTCTGGATTTTACTACTTCATACTTTGTGTTGATGATTATTTGAGAAAAATGTGGATATATTGTCTTCATAAGAAAATTGAAGATTTTGAAAACTCAAAAAAAAATTAAATTAGTTGTTGAGAACGAAATTGGTCGTCACATCAGAATTCTTCACTCAGATCAAGGGGGGATTCACTAGTGATGAGGTAAAATACTACCTACAAACTCATGGGATTAATCGACAAATTCCTCCTCCACATACACCACAATAGAATGGTGTTGTTGAGAGAAGAATTCATACTATCATGGAAATGGTGTGATGCATAATCAATGATTCTGGACTAACAATGAGATTCTAGGTAGAAGCAACAAAGATAGTAGTGTATTTCTTGAACAGAGTGCCCACAGTTACTCTTGATAGAGTAACACTACAATAATCATGGTAAAAAAGGAAGCCATCTGTTACACACCTCGGAGTATTCAGGTGTAAATAAAGTATGCATATACCTGAGAAGAACAGAAAGAAATTGGATATAAAATTAAAAAAAAATAATCTTCATTGGGTACAATGAAGAAACTCTTGGGTACAAATTGATGGATCCTAAGACCAGGTTGGTCTACACCAGCAGAGATGTTGATTTTTTTTAGAAGAAGGAAGTAGAGACTCCTCCTCCATACTCACCTGATGTAGATTTTTCACCAGTTATAGAAACAGAATTTGATGTTCCTAAAGATGATGAAATTTATGATGGGGATGATGGTGATTATTAGATAGAACCATGACCCATGGGAACAGTTCATTGTATGTCCAAGTGGTATACTATCATGCTACGAGATGCAAGAATGGATGCTCCACTGGATGCATGAACCAGTAGACCACAGACTCATAGTAAAGAAAGAGAAGAAGTAAACTTTTCTTTAATGAGTAGAGTTATTGAATCTGATGAAGCCTCTACAGTCCAGGAAGCCCTACATTCAAAATATTGGAAAGATATAATGTATATTGAATATAACTTAGTAATGAAAAGCAACACTTAGTAGCTTGTCAATCTTCCACGAGGGAAGAAACCCATTGGATGCAGTTCGATATTCAAAACAAAGTACAAAGTAGATGGGACCATAGACAAGTAAAAAACGAGACTAGTAGCAAATGGGTACGCACCAAAAGAAGTCATTGACTACGAGGAGACATTTTCTCCCACAACTAAGATCAAAATTATCAGAATGATCTTTTCTCTAGCTGCACATTTTGGTTGGAAAGTCCCTCAGATAGATGTGAAAAGTTCCTTTCTAAACAGATATTTACAAGAAAAAGTTTATATGACTCAACCTAAGGGATATATTATACCTGGTCAAGAAGCAAAGGTATGAAAACTCATGAAATATTTGTATGGCCTTAAACAGGCACCCCAAGCTTGGTACATCAAAATGTTTGAGCATCTCGTACAACATGGATTTTTCAGAAATCCATACGATCCCAATATCTACCTCAAAAATCAAGGGGGAGATTGTGATTATGGTTTTTTATGTCGATGATCTAGTCATCACTGAAAATTTAGTGAGTATAATCGATGCAACAAATAAATATCTTAACCAATCGTTCAACATGACAGATCTCGTTATTATACACTCTTGTATTGGATTGGAAGTATTGAAAAAGGAGAATCACATATTTGTTTCTCAGTTTAAATATACTAGTACAATGCTCAAGAAATTCAGGATGATGGATTACACATCTATTGCTACACCTTTGGAGAACATATTTTAGTTATCTTGTTCAAATCCATCTCCTATGGTAAATTCCACTTTCTATCAGCAGTTGATTTGGAGTCCCATTCACCTCACATACACTAGACAAGATATCAGCTTTGTAGTGAGATATCTTATTAGGTTTATATAGGAACCCAAAGTTTGTCATTGGAAGGAAACAAGGTGGATCTTCATCTGGAATACAAGAAGAACAAAAACTTCTTCTTGTCAAGATATCCAGATTCAGATCATGCATGAAACATTGATGATAGAAAATCCACTTCAGGGTTTGTGTTATTTATGGGATCTAGACCAATATCAAGGGGAAATAAGAAACAATACTTTGTTTCTAACTCTTCTACAGAAGTTGAATATCATTCTACAAGTGAATCTATCTGTGAAGCGATATGGCAACATTGTATACTTGAAGGAATTGGAATACCGTAGGAAAAACTGACCACCTTGTATGTAGACAATGAAGGTGTTCTCAAACTTGTTTGAAATCTATTTTTTCATGAAAGAACAAAGAATAATTAGGTACATGTACATTTCATATGCGATCATATCTTGAAACACAATATACAGCTTTAGTTTTTTCCAAAATCCTAATAACATGTAGATGTCTTCACAAATTCACTTACATGTGACAAGTTCGAGTTGTTCAGAGAGTTCCTCTCCTCATCCCTCGAGAAAATGAAAAATTAAGGGGGGGAATGTTAGGTAAAATTTATTTTACCTAGGTTAATTATGCATTCACCTTATTGAATTATTAATTAATGGTAATTTTTTATTAACCTTTTATTATTTGTAATTGGTAATAGTATTTGTATAGAATTCTTTTTTCATTATTATAATTTTTATATGGTTGAAACCATATATTTTTTATTATATGTGCATGGGATTGTATATTGTTGCACCGTTGCAACATCTCGTTTATCTATACCTCGCATTACAATCCCTATAATAATTTCAGCAATTCATTGTAAGTTTGATTGGATTCATTATTAATAAAATTACCATGCTTTCTTCCCTATTCTTCATCTTACAGGTGCTTCACATGATACACGGGAAGAAATTGAAGAAGATGTTCATAAATAAAAACCACCCGATGCCAATTCCATACCTCCTCCATTAAAGTTGGAGGACAATATTAAAATTGATCCTTATGATCAAGATGTGAACGTCAAGAATTTAGACCATTAGCTATCTCAACTGGAGGTATATTTTAGTTTGCATCAAATTAATGAAAGTTAGAAGATTTCCTTTGCTCAGTTAAAATTAACCAAACATGCCTTAACTTGGTTTGAAATTTATGTTCATTCTTTGGCTATTAAGAATCTTCCTCCTATTACTAAGTGGGATGAATTTAAAAGGCTAATCAAGAAGAAATTCTATCCTATTTTTTATAAGGAAGAGAGTTTCATTTATTGGCAATATCTCGGGCAGAAACAAGGTTAGACTATGCAGGAGTATACCAATGAGTTCTGAAAGAAAGCTATTCAAATGGGAAAGGATGTATCAGATTGGGACATGTTGATGAAGTATATTGGTGGAATCCATAGCCACTTAAGGATACCATTCCTCTTGGCCAAGCTGATATATTTAGATGAGGTGTGTTCTCAAGCCCACTATTTGGAGATGGACAAGAAAATGAGTTCATCTACCTCTTAGCATGTTTCAGACAAATAAGAAGACATCAAGCCAAAGGAAAAGAAAAAAGGGAAAGGTAATCAAAATGTTACTTCCATTAAGGATACAAAATTTCATTGTGCGAAATGTGATGTTGACACTAAATCTAAGGAAAAATGTTCGAAGATCCACCCGAAATTACATCCCTTTAAAAATAAGAAAAATAAGAAAGTCATGGTTTCCCTCCAAGGAGAGTAATTATTTTACAATGAATATGTGGGTGAGACTATGTGTTTTTCCTCCATCCACATATATTTATGTTTGGATAATAGTAGTAATGCTCAAGAAAATGATCTTTATAAGCTCTTTCATATAAAAATTTGGTTGAAGAAGACCAAAGTAGATGATCTTTTTGATACTTGTTTGCAAGCTAATTTGGTTAGTAAATAGATAGTTGATAGGTTAATGTTAGAAACTTACTGATGAGGTTACATATTGGTATGTTTTGGCCCCATATAAATCCTTTTTGAAGGCTCTTACACATACAGTTTTGAGACTTTGATCTCTTGATGGTTGATATGAGATAAAGTTATGATTTTGCATATATTTAGTTTTGTATGTTCATTAAGATCTAATATACTTATTTACTGTGGTGAATCTTGTCTTTAATGCAAACTCATGTTTCTGATGTCTCCATGAAAAAATTACAAGATGCCATAAGCTTTTGAAATAGTAGGCCCTAGCCCGTAGAACTCTAGTTGTGCTCCTACAGCAGCCCATAGCCACTGGCTGGGAAATGATAAAAGAGAATCATGACATAAAACAATAATGATGGATCATGAAGTATATAGAGCTAAGCATATGAAGCTGGGAAATGAGTTACCCAAGTGGAAGCATTTCTTGGACAAGTCTGAGAAGTCTTTAGGTGATTTATCTTACCTGTAGAAAGCTCCAGACCTGCCTATAGCATCTTCCAGAACTACCTACAGCAACAGAGTAGTATGCACCTCCAGCTACCCGTAGCCAAAGAGAACTTATCCATCTCACACTGAAGTATAAGACAAAAAGTACCAGCTATCCTAACGCATCTTATTTAATGTTATGGTTACTTTGTTAAGTAGTTTTGTAATTGGTTCTTATCATGTAAATAAGACAGGAATTAGTTGTCTCCACTCAAAAAATATGAAACAGAACAACTATAATCTGTTTGAGTGGTTTTTGATCATATTCCTAGAATAGAATAAGTTAGTGATCTATCTATATATATATTCAGATAGAAATGTAATGGATAGAGGGAGTAATAGATTAAGGAATGAAGTTATAGCTGTATGAGAGAAGTAGAATTGTGAATGTTTGAAGATAGAATATATTAATGTGAGTTTGTGCTCTTAAGTTCATTATAATCTCTTTGTTGTAGTAATATTTAATTGATATAGCTTAATAGATGAATCTTTTATCTTCTGAAGCAGTTCTGTGAGTTTCTAGGGTAGGATCGAAACTCACTTCTACTCGAGGAAGGGCCCCCTTGGAAGGAATTGTAAGGAAGATCCTATTCCTCCATTTCCTATTTATGTTGTGTGGATTGATTATTAGTTATTCATTTCATTTCTAAAAGTTAATGAGTGCATAGTGTGTTGATTTTTAGATCTGTAGATCAGCAACATCCATAGTTTACTTCCAATTTGCACAAGCATTACTTTATATTTTTTGATGAATTTTTAGCCTAAAAAGACCTCACTCCAAAGTACTGTAGCATATTTTTGTAGGCCCTTTGAAAATATTATGCCCCCTGGGTTGACATTTAATGAATAATAGAGTATGAGACCTGATATCATTGGTTGATTATTTTGCACATCACTTACAATCACCCAAGTCTGTATTCTTTGGGTTAGGTAAAGAAAGGTGTAGACATCAAGGTTACTAAGTAGTGTAAGATCACTTTTGGTATTGACAAAAAGTTTATTGATGAAGTTATTGTGGATGTTGTTCCCCTTGATGTGTGTGGTGTAGTATTTGGTAGCCCATATTTGTATATCAAGGATGATATCTTCATGAGGAGATCCAACCAGTACTGCTTGGTAAATGATGTTAAGAGATACATCATTTCATCCTATTCAGGAGATTCTAAGATCTCTTTGGTAAGTGCCACCGAAGCCCAAAAACTTAATACTAGAGGGAGATTTTCTTTACTTCTTCTAAGGGGTAGACAAGCTAAGAAATTTAACTTTGAGACCACCATGGCATAGTTACTAAAAAATAGTGGAATCATATGGGAGATTTTATTTAGAAGGTTATGAAAGAGCCTATGGTGCTGCCCCCAAATAGGCCAATTGAGCATATGATGCAGTTGTTACCCAATGGTCTGCTTCTAAACTTAGAATTCTATAGGAAGTCCATGTAGGATTCCTACAAAAAGAAATAACAATTATAGTCTTTAAAATCACACACTTTAGGGGTGGTTGATCACTCTGGTGTGACAAATACTATTATGCACTCACACATGTATGATTTTTGGCTAAACATGCATATAACAGCAGCTAATTTTTGTAGGATTTTTGTTTCATGTGGTGAAGGAAATTTGGGGTAATGTATGTCATTATCAGTTTCTTCCCAGCCATTTGTAAGTTTCTCCTTGGGTTTTATGGATGCTTTCCCTATTTCTAGAAAATGGTATAATGATATTTTTGTGGTAATAGATCAGTTTTGTAAAGTGGGTATTCACATTCCCTGCAACAAGACCCATGATATAATAGAGTTGTTTATTTCTAATGTGTGGGTTCATTTTTGTTTTCCTAATTCTATTATGATAGACAAGGGCTCACAGTTCATTGGTGATTTTTGGTCTATATTAGGGAAGAAGATGGATATTATGAGGTCTACTGCATGTCATTTAGATGCAGATGATCAAATAGAGGTGATAAGTCATACCTTGGTCCATTTTATGAAATATCCTAGGATTTGGGATGAGGATTTGGCATATATCCCATGATCTTATGAAAGGAAAGTTCATAAAGTTCATACTTCTACCAATAAAACTCTTTTTGAGAAATGTTTTGGTTATTTATCTAGGAGTGTTGTTAATGTTGTTTTGAGATCACCATATAGAGAAAACAAAAGAGTGGTACTGGAAGTCCATAAAGATGATATGTTCAGTGGAACAATCTAGCAAATACATCTCCAATTGCAGGAGTAGTATTCTAGAGAAGATGTGGGGAAGAAATTTCCTCACCTCATTAGTCCTTGAAGCTTTTAGGGACTTAAAATCCTCAAATTATGGAGGTATAATCTAAAAAAGGATCAGGAATAGCCCAATTATATGTATTCTCTATATTTGATACTTGCTCTATATAGGGTTTCACCTCATTATGTCTTCACATTATGATCTAGTCAGGCTGGGGGTTATTCATACTACTCTAAATGACATTTTTGGGCCATTTTTGTTCTCTCTTAGGGGATTTTCTAATGTCAGTTAGACGATCACCCTGGCGGTTATGTAAACCATCGGTCTACATTAAACGAAGGTCCTATAACTAACAACCAAAAACAGGGGATCTAAATAGTTACAAATGTTTGAACTTCCCAATTGGTTTGTTTTGCATTTCCATGCCTCCATGAGCATATCATCTATAAATACAAGACTTTCATAGGATTCAAACAAGTGTTTTGGGTTAAATCTAAGTGTGACAAAATTTAGAGAGTTGGATTCTTGTTTGTTCATTTAAAGGGTTCTTGTTATTTAATAGAATTGAGAGAAAGTAGATATAATTAAAAGGATTTCATCTTTCTTGAAGGCCAATTGGAAGTAGTTTGTATAATTTTGAGATTACATAGTGAAGGGGAGATAATTTTCTCACCTAGTGGAATTTTTCCCACCTCGTGTTTCTCCAGGATAAATCTTGTCTCATTCTTATCTATTATCCTTTCAATTTACAGTTTAATTGTGATTGATATTGCACAATAATTGGTTTAATAAATAAATCATATATCTCATTCATATTCACAAGCATAGTGATATGTTAATTGTTAAATCTGGGTAGTTTATAGATCAAGGCACCATAGTCCCAGCATTTCACACACTCATAAAATTTGTTGGGCTCAGATGTGTAGTCTGTCTACTTGTTCTACCAGTTTTCTAGCTCGGCACAACTTTTTTATCACTACAAAATCAACTAAGTATTTTATCCCTTTATTTATAACTAGGGTTTCATATTTTCTACCTTACTTGTTTATGTCAAATTTGTGTTTTCATTGTTTATATTTACATTGTTACATAATTTAGACTTAGCACTTGTTTATTTCAATATTTGTTTAATCACTGCCATTCAAGGAATTAATCTATGTTTGAGAATATGATTTAATATATTTCCTTGAAGGGATCAACCTATATTTTTGATAATGTGCATCCATAGATACTCTTTATTTTTTTATTTTTTACATTGGGTGTAGACCTAGTAGACCATTATGAGGAGGGCAAAAGATGTGTACATACTATATATATGTATCCCTTAGCATGTTTTCAGCTGGTAAACAAAATGAGAGATGGGAGTAATGAATGCGGGGTTCCAACTGATGAAGAATATATCCATATGAAATATTTGATGAATATATTTGTGGTCCTCATATTTAAGGTCTTAATTTTAAGGTAGTGACAATAGACCACATGCTTCCAAATCTTTATAGTGGTAAAATAATAAGTTGGTGATGGAATGAGATCTTTGATATGACTGATCTTATGATGGTAGATATGTTAATGGTAGAAAGGCCGCAAGTGCAAGGCATTCAAAGGTTCCTTTTCAGGTTTACCATCAAGAGAGGCTAAATGATAAGTTCTTGAACTACATTTGTGAGTTATGACATATGGACCTATGCAGCTAGGGGAAAAATTTCCACGTTTACTCTTTTCCATAATAGTGACATTTTGATTTTATTTTAGGAAAACATCACCAATTTTGAAGTCACATTCTTTTAAATGTTTTTAATATCCTTTTTTCATGCATTTTTGATAAACATGATGATGTTTTAGGGATATTAGGTGACAATCATCTAACAACCCAATTTGTATTAGATGTTCTTGACAATAATCTTCATTAGAGACAAATTCTCTGAAGGATACATGAAGTGATCATATCTGGACTTCAAGGGGTAGGGCCACCTCAAATCCATAGACTAAAGAAAAAGGTGTAGCACTTGTAGGAGTACGGATGCTAATTCGATAATCCTAGAGAGAAAACGATATTTTGAGATTCCAATTCTTGCCTACTTGGTCGACAGTTTTCATGAGGATTTTGTTGAGTTTTTTTTTAGAAGCTTCTACTTTTCTATTATTTGTGCTAAGTGGATGAAAATATGAGTTTGATGTTGAAAGTGTTGCATAATTTCTTAACTTCATTTTTTTTGAAATATTTTCCATTATTAGTGATTAGTTTGTGAGGGATGCCAAAATGACATATGATATGTTGATAGATGAAATCAACAAATTTTTTCTTTAAGAGAGACGAGAGGGATATCATCTACCCATTTAGTGATGTGTTTAGTAGTTTTGATTATAGAGTGGTGTCGATGTGATGAATGATATTTAATGATACTAATGAGGTCAAGTCCCAATTATGAGAAGGGATATAGATCCTGAGTGAGATGTAGAGCCTGACTGGGAATGTGAGTAATATCGGAATGTTGTTGACACTTAACGCATTTCTTGATGTATTCCCAACAATCTTGATCGAGAGTAGGTTATTAATATCCCATTCGTAAGATAACCTTAGCGAAAAACATACCATTAAAGTTTCCACCACATATGTCATGGACTTCTTGGATAGCTTTAATGGATTCACAAGATTTGAGACATCGTATCAAGAGTCCTCAAATCTATGTTTCTAGAGAACACCACCTATGATGATCTATCAGGTAGCATGTTAAATAAAATATCACTTAGGATTTTTAGATAAGTCGGAGGGAATTTAGATTCTAAGAGATAGTCATAAGTTTGAGTGTACCTATGGTATTTTTTATTATCTTCGATGAGATTGATAGAAGGGAGTTCATTTGTGTGATAATTTTGATCAATTCTATGCACAATAATGAATTTTTTGGAATTGTCATTTAAATGGGGAATGAGTGATGTGAGAGAAGACACAGTCTCTATGAATATATTTGATGATTGAGGAACAGTTTGGATGGTGTACAGATCAAAGGATTCCAAGAGGAATTCAAAAAAA
Source organism: Taxus chinensis (assembly GCA_019776745.2). Taxonomy (NCBI): domain Eukaryota; kingdom Viridiplantae; phylum Streptophyta; class Pinopsida; order Cupressales; family Taxaceae; genus Taxus; species Taxus chinensis. The sequence continues at coordinate 577,622,317 of CM034150.1, forward strand.
GTCTTATATTTTTGTAGAGTTTCATTTTTAGATTGATAAATTCCTTTAATTTGGTTGATGAAGAGTTGAGAGTCTCCATAGTTGTCCACGATTTGAGCACCAAGCATGATAGTAGTTTGGAGACCCATGATGAGATATTTGTATTCATCCAAATTATTGGTGCATTTGAATTTTAATTTTAAGGATAGATGGATAGGATTCCCCTAGGTAGGTATAATAATGATACTGGCACCTACCCCTAATGACACTTAGATCCATCAAAGAAGAGTTTCATTTTGATAGGAGATTATTCTTGATCGATGGTGTTGATGGATTTGTCAAGAAATTATTTGTGAGGTAATTGATTATGAGGAATAGGAGCTTCAATGAGTTGGTCAGTGATGGTTTGTGCTTTAATATATTTTTGTGGGATGAATTCTAGATCAAAATTAGTGATTATCATGATCCATTGAGTGATACAGTCATTGTGGTATGGTTTGGAATGCATAGCTTTAAGGGGATTGAAATGGGTAACAACGTTAAGTTTTATGATTAAGTAGATAGTTACTACTATTGTTACTACTATTCCATCCAATTGCACCACCCCTTTGGATATGGTTTCATACTGAATTCCCAACTGATCAGCTATTTTCTTGGGCATTACTGAACTAATTGCTCCGGAATCAATCATGTAATTATGTACTAATTGATTTCCAATGATCAATGAAACATAGAATGGAGGGGGTTTCAACATTTTACGTTGTTGTCCTCCATAATTCCCCTCAGGCAGGGCAGCATTTGTGAGCACTTTCTCTTGCATTTGGACTTGCTGATTTGAAGTTGACCAATCCTTCATGGCAGCTTGTAGAAAATCTCTTTGTCATGGGATAGAGAGTGATTCCCACATTGATATGTTTACATTTGTCTTCTTCATTTGATCAATGATATTGAATGGACATGAAGCATCTCTTTGTTGTCCCTTGGCCTGCACATTAACTCCTTGCACATGGGTAGTAGTAACTGACATTTGAATTGGCCTAGGAACTGTTTTAGGCAATCCTTGCGTGCTTGGAGCTGGATTTTGTTTACCAATATTTTGTGGAGTGACAGAAGGTTGTGGATTACTTGGAGCTAATGGTTGTTCTTCACCCAAATTTCTCCTCTTTGACCTTGTGCTGGCTGCAACACTTTTGGAAACTGTCTGGTTCATGCCACAAAAATCTTATGCCTGCCAGTTTACAAGTGTGGTATCATTCGGAGCCGATTGCTGCTGGAATGTTTCTTGTTACTGGCCATTTCCTTGACTACCTTCACCCTCCACACCAGTTGTTGTCACCATTAATGCTTGAGTCAAAGCACCATTGAAGCACATGGACTGGTTGTGAGGTTCATTGCATGGGAAACACCAATCATACTCTTGAGATATATTGTTTTGTACCGGCACTAATGCTTCAGATGTAGATGTAGCATTGGGATTATAGGGCTGAAATGGTCTATTGGTAGGAGGCCTTGCTTGATTTAGATTTGCAGCTGGATTGGGTGGTCTTTGGGATTGATATGGCTACCTGCTAGGCTAAGCTTGGGGCTGGAAGGAAGGTCTAAAACCTTGGGCTTGCTACCTTTTGAGTGTAACCAGCTCATTGCCTAGATTTTGCAGCTGCTTCATGACTTCTTGAAGTTCATTTGAGGCACTTGAAGATGAAGTGGAAGCTTCACTTGAATTCTGATTTCTAGGAGTGGGAATAGAAGCTAAATTAGGAACTTGGCTAGTACTTTGGCTCTCTAAACTTGGAAATAATGGCATTAGAGGTCTAGGAGCCATCTTGCCAGCTTGGATCAAACAATTTTTAGCTCTAATGGCAATGCTATAAGCAATGGGGATAGTTGTGCCTCCCATGGACTGAATCAACATAGAAATATCAGAATTTAAAGCTTTAAGGTAATAAAGAAAAGCACCTTCTGTTGTTGGCCTGACTACCACTGGAATTCTCTCCTAAGTCCTTTGAAATCTGAAATTAAAATCAGTCAGCTGCTCATTGGGAGTTCTTTTGATAGTTGTCAGCTACTCCAAAAGGGACAAGTTGTCTTCCTTTACCCCAAGCTGCTCATGGAGGGCTATACATATCTGATTCCAATTTTGAATAGAACTTGAGGCAAGGCTCCTGAACCATTGTAAAGCTTTCCCTTTGAATGAAGATGCCAGCAATTTGACAGCAACTTGCATCTCATTGATCTCATGGATTACACAAATGTTAGCAATATCCTTGACATGATCACCAGCTGAGGTTTGATTTTCTCCAGTGAAGTATGTAATTTTCTTCAATGCTGCAACTGGAATTAGATTTTGTGCATTGAGAGCAAGTGGGATGCTGCCAATGAAATTGACATAGGGGTTGTTTTGTGCCATTCTGATTGGCCTTAGGACCCTTGTTGATTGAATGAAAGGCCTACCAGGTGGAGGAGTTGAAAGAGTTATGTTTGGTGGAGATGGAGACCTTTGGATTCTCCTCCCACTTTGCCTTATTCTTGGAGATAATTATAGATATTCAAACAACACCTCTTCTTCTCCAGCTCTTGGCCTTGTAGTGATTCTTCTCATGAGTTTTCAGGTCTGCACTGCTAAAACCAGCTGATTCTTCTTCCTTGGATTCGCCAGATGTGTAATTTGTAGCTCTTTTAAGCAATAAAATAGTAACAAATGCACATCAATTTGTTGCAATGAAGATGAAGACCTATAAGGTCCCACCGGGCATGCCAAAACTGTTAGTACAAATCAGCAGCACCCCCTGGATGTTGATCAGATTTCTATTTTGATCATACTAGCATCCAGTGTGTTTGCACAATATTGAATCCTTTCCCCAAGTGTGGGACTTGCAAAATGAGAAAGGAATCTCCAGTTTAGAGGTTGGTTCCTCAATTCCTCTGGCCAAATTTATCACTTACAAGTTGTAGAGGTCTATATTCCTAATCCTACCCTAAATTCCAAAGGAGACAGAGGTAGAGAATGCAGCTAAACTAAAGCTAATGCTAATAGGTGATACACCAAAGCAGTGGTAAGCATTTTTCACTTCTGCAGATTGACACAATTCATAAAATGCTACAAAATAACATGCACAAACTGATAACTATAATGAAGAATTAGAAATTAGTCAAACAACACCAGCAGAGGATGGAAAATTAATCACAGGGCCTGTATTGTTATTTTAACATCAAAATCACTTCCATTACAACACTTGAGAGGCAAAAATGAGTTGCAGTTCTTATAAAAGGTTTGATATTCCACCAAAATCACTTCCAAGGTGAGAAAGGGGACCTACAATACACAAAAAAAAAGATTCAACCCTTCAAAAATGAGCCAAATCTGGCTTTTATAGTGCAAGGGATGAGCCCAGGAGAGAGAAACATGGGAAAATGTGGGAGAGGTTCAATCATTAACCAAAATGCATTCAAAACAGCATGGGAATCCTTATATACCCATTCCCTGACATTTTTAACCATGCTGGGAGAGAATGCAAGCCATTCTTCATTAAAAACGGTGGTTGAAACGTCATTTCTACTCATCATCATGTACCAGAGACATTTTTCAATTTTATCTCTCCAAACTCCATCAAAATGAAAAATTGACCCTGGAATCTTGTAGATAATTTCACTAGCTTTCCATTGATATAAAGAATGCAAAAAACTGAGCTCTGGATTGAAAGCTATGGCGATTTGAAATTTTAGAGAAAAACAAAGCCAAATCGGGTGGCAAGCAAAAAATTTGAGTTTTTACCTTTTTAGTCATTTGGAAAATTTTCTAAAATTTCTCCACGCTCTGTCCTTCCAAGTGCCACATGGCCGATGAGCTTGGGAAATGTGGCAAGCGCTGATTGCACGCGGGCCTTTCCTTCCATATTTTTTCATGGGTTGCTTTGATATTTTTGGCCTGGACACGTGTCAAAACCCTATTGGATATGGGTTTGACCTTCCAAAATTTCCAAATTCCCCCCGTGGACACATGTTAGCTTCTGATTTATCGGCGGTCATGCGGGGAAATTTTTTCCCCTTGAAAACTTTTCCAAAATGCTTGGTAAAAAAACCAAGTCCTCCTCCGACCCCTGCCACTTCCTTGGACACGTGGTGGCATCTCATTGGCTGCGGACCTTGAAAGGGAAAATTTCCCACAAAAACTCCACCGAGCCATAACTTCAAAAATACACGGAGTTAGGAGGAAAACTTTACCTTTCTAGAAAGCTGAGAAAGAGCTCTATCCAATGATGACATTTTCAGAAAGTTTTGAGTGCCTGAAAAGTAAATTTTTTTTACTGAGGCACAAGAGGAGGAAGGATGAAAGGAGTTAGCCACAAAATGAGTAGGGGGCACATTTTGGATAACATTTTAGTGTTGGGGAATGTGACTATGTTAAAGATGAAGATGTTAATACCTAACATGTCACTATATGACTAAGCAAAGGCTTGACTATGTTTAGAGAGGAAGGCAGTGAATTATTTTAATTCTTTTGAATCTAAAGACTAGCCAACTTTAACTAAGTGAGGATCCTATAAAGTAAATATGTTAACATTGATAGTGGATTCGTTTAGAAGTTTGGATGTTTCAGGAGGTAAGGTATTTCAAAATTAGTGGTCCTCTTTCCTTATATAGGAGAGGATAGATTGATCATGATGGAATTTAAGGATTTTGATGGTAGGGGATATTCCTATAGCATTTCAGTTAATACGAGTGGATGGGTTTTAGTACTATTGTTAGTCTGATAAGTAAGTGGTCCTAAGGTAATCATATTGACTAAAAAATTCATATGAGATGGAAATGATATCATCCATGTCAACAGAATCAGCATGCAAAGGTGAAGAAGATGGATATGGTTCTATTATAGATCGAGATGCAAATTTTGCAGAGGTTTCCAGAGAAGTTTTGTTGAAACCTAATCCATATTTATCATGAGTTTTTCAAGAAGTGTCAAGGACTAAGACATGAATACCATGTTCATAATGTCTTAGGCCAAATCCTTTCTAAGCAAAATGGTGAAAATATAACTGTGCAAAGGATTGGTTATATAAGAAGATGAAATATGATATGAATGGCTTAGCGTGATGTTGATTGTTATGATGCATACAAGGATGATCAATCCCTCCATAGATGATATTAGTTTTAAGGTGTGGGGGGTCGAAGGAGATAACATATCCAACATTAGGTTCATACATTGATTTTTTTAGGCCTTCTGTATGTTTTATGCATAGGAAGGGAATTAAGGGTAAGGAGGTTATACTCCCCCAGCAAAAGGTGTTGCATGACATCTTTTAAGGAGGTGTCATTTAGTAGTTTTCTTGCATCGATGGATGAACTGGTAGAGGCTTCACTATATTAGCACAATTTTTTATTTGTAACAAGCGCATTGTTAGGTCGATGTGTCATGTGACATGCCTTGAAAGGGTTCAGGTCGATTGGAACATTGAGGATTTTACCTTCATGTTTGAGTTTTAGATAGAGATGGAGGGTGGATGGGATAGAACACATAGCATGTATCTAGGGGCATCCTAACAACATGTTGTATTGAAACTCTCCTTCTACAAGGTAGAAGATTTTGTGAAGGATTTTGGTTCCAAATTTGATAGGTAAGATGAATGTTCCCAATATGGGAGTAATAGTGTTGTTAAAATCATGTAGTACTCCAAGAGAATGAGCGAAGATAATGTTAGGTAGTTAAAGCTGATCAAAATCATGTGATGATATGCTATTGATGTTGTCATCATTATTGATCATAACTATCTTAATGATAGTATCATCGATTTGGATGGTACTGAATAGTGGGATATTGTGCTCTTTGGGTTGTAAGGATGGGATCTCATAATTGTCAAAAGAAATAATGACATAAATTTTGAGGGTGACGAGTACATTTGTGAATGGTTGGGGATCATCTAAAGGTGCTCATATGGATTAAAGTGCTTCAATCATGGCCTATCAATGTCATGGAGAGGTTTGGACAAGCTCGTAAAGGGACATCTTTACTTGAACTTGTTGAAGTTGTTTAATGATGGTATTATTTACAAAAGTGGCTAATCGGGTATGTGGAGTGGTAATGATGGATAACTTAGACTTATAGGATGGAATATTTGAGGATTTAGGGGTGAGAGGTAAGGATACCTTAGAATTGTTTTGATTTGAATCTTTAGGGTCTTGTGCATAAGATCTGGTAGTTATACGCACTATGTCAATATCATGAAGAAAGGTTTTTTAGGAAGAGGCCTCGTCTTTGTTAGATGTAGACACAATGTCAAGTGATGGTTTGAGTGTCATCATTTTAAAGGTCTAATGGGTTTTTTGACTTGATTTAGTTGTTCTAGGTCATGGAGAGAATTCATTTGTTATTTGATTAAGCTAAAATGTAATTTATGAGCCTAATCTGAATGTAAGATTGCAGTAAAGATGAATAACAATGAAATATAGAAATTACACCCAAGCAACTAAGCAATAAATAATGAAACTCTAATTTCAAAGAGAGGGTAGATATCCTTAGCTAATTCATAGTGAAATATAGACTGGATTAAAGCTCTAACTTTTTCAATGGGGATAAAGAAGTGTCACGCATAAGTCTTGAAAAATGTAGATCTATAGAGATAGGTTGGATTAGGGCAACTGAAGAGAGACATGGGCGCTTGTGGGTGCCTGAGACCTATTTATGGACACATGGGTCTACAAAAATGCTTATAAAATCTCCTCTAAGGTGTCAAAAGATGTTCTCCTTTATTATCCTTTGATCTCTTTGAGGTCGCACCAATATCGTTGAAGTCATGAGAAACCTACAATAAAAAATGAACCTATAAAACCCTCACATAGACATAAAATCCCATTAAAAAGATGTAAAATAAGGGTTCATACTTTCCTCAGCTGTCACAATGATGAACTTACAATTGAGTGTTGCACTGAATCTCAAACCCAATATGGTTTTGTGTGTGTACGAAATTGTGTTGTATGTTTCTCTTGTGTGTGTGGCACTTGGATAGCTAGAAAGTAACTAGATGTAAAATGTAATAAATGTGTGCATGGAATAGAATGAAATTCCCTCAGATCAGTTTGATGTAGAAAACCAGCCCTTGTGTCCCTTTTGATGGTGCTATGTGGATGTAATTGAGATCTTAAATGCCTTTATGGATGAAAACTTAATTGGTGATAGATAATGTTTAATTCTTGGTCCTTTATTATAATCACATTAATTTATATTGATATGATTCCCTTTCTTAAATTTTGTAATTAACATTAAAAAGGCTAACCACCAAAATAAAAAATATGCTCAGATGGATAGAAAGGACCCAAAAATTGAGACTAAAGTACAAAGGGGATAGGAGCGCCTAGAGGGGACAAGGGCATATGGCACTGGCATCCTAGCTAGGCATTGGTGTCCAGGATGATAAATGCCAAAGAGTCAAAAGGAAGACTGAGCAAGTAAAGGTGCAAGACAAAAAATAGAAATATAAATCAAAGAGAGGTGGCCAAATACATGGGTTAATTAGTATGTTTCTTACTTATGAATCATATGAATAGTAGTATGTAATCAAGACTAGATAGTTACCCAAAGTGCATGATTTAGTGTCTACATTTTCCCCCACTTTATGTTGTTGAGCGTAACACTCGGTAATATAAAGTAGATAAAGATGTGTACCTGATAACCATGTAGATTATTGATGAAAAGCGTTTTGAGGGACTAGACAAAGTGCGGAATGATAAAAATGTAAATCATTGATGTTAAGGAGGAGAAAGTGCAAAAAGTGATTAAAATGAACCTAGGGCATAAATGCATGTGTAGATTTCATTATGTACCTTTTGATAATGTCAATGTAAATGTTTATGTGTGTGATGTTGGTGATTTTGATGTTGACTAATGCTTCCCATATGAATGGACCTGCAAAATAGAATCCAAACAAGTAGTCAAATACATATGTATATGATCACCATATGTAAAAATTGTGTAAGGAAAGTATGTAAAAATGCTGAAAAGGTGAAAATGGAACATGTGCACCTAATCCGTCATGAGGAAAGAGTGTAGAGAAGGATCATGTGGATGATGTTGATGCAAGATTTTTTTTGGTGATCTCACCCCAATGAAATGGAATAAGTGTAGGGAGAATAGTGTGGTGTCATCCCCCAACCTTTAACTACTTCCATCTATATAGAACACCACTGTAGATTGTGTATAAACACATGTGCTAATGATTGTATTCCCTATAAAATATGTTGTAAATGGATTTCTATAGGCTATGTTAAACTACCAATACACTATGTAATTGCCCCCTATTTTCAGGCATCCAAGAAAGGTTGTTGTAATAAGGACCCAAGTCTAATTCTAAGCCCTATCTGAAAGTGAAAATTGTGTTATATCGGTATCATGTTGTGTATAATGTTGTATGGGGTGATTGATTCACCCAAATGATGCCCCATTTTTTGGGGTCCATGCGACATCACTGAAGGATTATGCAAACCAAAAGAGAACTAATTTTTGTGCTGAAATGGTGCCCTGTAAGGATAATGTGCTTGGTAGAAACCAAGGCACACACAAACAAGTGGCTAGGAGATAAGTGGTATTACAATAAAATATACATGTAAAATACAAGTGCAGACAATGTATAAGCTAAGATGTAAGCTAATAATGTAAACATGCAAGAATACAATGTAGACCACAAAACATGGGTTGCAAACATGGGACATCACTCATGATGTTGCAATATAATCAAGTCCATGGTGGCCACAAGTAATCAAGGAACACGCAAGACATAGAGAAAAGCGTGCAAAAAATGACAAGAAAACGCAAACAATAAAAATCAATGTAACAGAAAACCATAGTGGAAAATAGACCTGCATAATAAATGTTAAACATGAAGCACCTGTTAGCATGTATTTCAAGGTATGTATAATTTGATATTGTAAAGTGATAAGTATAAAGTGAAACAATAAGACATGTAGTGTACAAATTTTGATGCCCCCAAGAGCCTCTGTGGGACTATTACTAAGTAGTGTGCTAAGAATCCATGTTACGTGTATAGATATTTAAAGTATGTAATCACAATTATAAAGGCAAGTGAACATGCATGTGTGTATAGAAAGATAGTGGCATATAATATATCTATTTAGCATGTGTAATAAGATGAACATGTAATGCGTAAATGTAGTCAAGAGTACATACAACCAAAATATGCAGTATGTTGTCGATGAGATGGAATGAAATGTAGAGTGAATGATAAGGGAAGTGTGCCCCCAAAGTGGATGTGTATGTATGAAATGAGGTTCATTTATTTATGCCCCCATTAGCAGTCAAGAATGAACTGTAAACA